>JBCEWC010000509.1:0-55320 GCA_038996855.1 Solanum aculeatissimum | reverse complement strand
CTGCATATGGCAGAACGGATGTGTTTTGTGAAATTTTTTTACTTTCTGTTGCAACTTTAAAAATTTAATTGTTAATGGTTTACCCGATAACCGAACCGATAAAGGTCAAGAACCGATAAACCATTAACTGATAAACCTATATCTTAACGGTTCCTTAATGGTTTAACTTATCTACAAACCGATAACCAATAAGAAAAACTGATAATATTCAAAACCGAACCGAATCACCCGATACGCAGCCCTACCTTGGTGGGATAGGTGATTGTCATCACACTCGGATTTTGGATTGTGACACAAATCCAGGACCTAGCCGTGACACGGAGAATGTGACAATCAAAGGCGCCCCATCCAAGCCTCTTGTTCATATCATAAGCATACATAAGGTAATTAAGCTAACATAAGAGTAAGCAAGCATAACATTATAAGAGTCAAATATTTTCCTTTAAGGAGAATTACAACATCTTTACTCCAATACATGCCTCTATATACTTGATATTGACGGGGACTAGAGCATAGCTTTACTAGCTAACCCTCAAGATAAGAAAGTACAAAAGTCTTAGAAACATCATCATAAGCAAAAAACATAAAGGCTTGTCCCCGAAGCATGGGAACTCACCAAGTCTTCAATAGCAATACAAAAGCTAGCCACAGTAGTGAGGAATAGAATCATCGTCCGTCCATACATGGTGATATCATGTAGGCAAGAGTATGCGTTAGTACGTTGGAATGTACTAAGTATGTAAGCATGAAATGCATCAATGAACATTGTACATAATAGCAATATGTATAGGCATATCAATGGAATAAAGACAAGATATGCATGAGCAATGAATCTTTAAAATCATATATGGAAGCATCATAAAATATTTCATGTTCTAATAAAACTAAATATGTGAGAATAAGACCATAATTGATATTAAGACTATGTGGACTATTATATAGAATCCTGATATTCCCTCTACACCAAGCAAAAGAGAAGTCTACTTTGCCAAGGTAGACCTGATCCTCACCCTATAGGCTTTATCCTAGCACGATGTGAACCAATCATTAACTTCACCCTTTAGGATTTATCCTAGCACGGTGAGTATCACATTTAAAAGCTAAATGGATCCTTTAGCATACCTTATATGCATATAAACATTATCATCATTCCTATGGTGTCATGTAGTTATGAGACTTGAGGATTCATGTAAGGACTCTTGGAGATAGTCCTTCTCACACAAGTTCATTCAGTGCTAAGTTATATCCCATGGAATACATAACCATGCATATACATAGACATCATCATAGTTTAAAAATCATACTTTCATAGCTTGTAAAATAGGTATCATCACCTCATCATAACATAGGAATAGTCCATCTACATAACTTTGCATATACTGTGGGCATACTCCTCATCTTATCATTATTTCATTAATGTTAGGGTCTTAGGTCACCCTCATCATTATAACATCATCATCATCATTATAAAATCATCATCATGAAATCATACTTTCATACTTAAATCATAGTCATAAGATCATAGTTTTAACATAGGAAAACTAGGGTCATATGTGAATTCATGAGCAATTGAGTCAAAATCATGCAATTAGTTGAAAATCATGTAGGAATCATGCAATTGACATCACATTAAATCATTTGAAAAGGAACACACATCAATTTCAAAAAAACCTAATCATCATATAATTAAAATCATTCCTGAAAAAATCGTCAATTTCATGATATTGGCATGAATCCACATTAGGATTGATCAATAGACATAATCTCCATCATAATTGAAGAAATTGAATAGAAATAGAGAAGACCCATACATTTTACATAATTGAAATTAGATAGAAATTGAGAATTTAGAAGTAGCTCCATAGAAGAAAGGATTCTATGGATGTAACTCACACACCTTAAATAATAGTCTTAGAATTTGAAGAGAAAGTAGAAAGGTTGAGTTGATCTTCAATGGA
Organism: Solanum aculeatissimum; assembly: GCA_038996855.1. Taxonomy (NCBI): domain Eukaryota; kingdom Viridiplantae; phylum Streptophyta; class Magnoliopsida; order Solanales; family Solanaceae; genus Solanum; species Solanum aculeatissimum. Next base: position 53,362 of record JBCEWC010000509.1, on the reverse strand, counting down.
GATCCTTGCTTGTTAGAGAAGAAAGCTTTTGAGAGTAGTTTATAGAGAAATTGTTTTTGTAATGAATGATTTGATGAATAGTGGGGTCAATTTGAGAATTAAGGGCTATTTATAAAGTAGGTTTTGGTCATAAAAATCATCCAAATACATTTTAGGTCGGTTAGGAATAAGTTTCCAACGATCTCACTTGAAATTGGAATTGTTCGAAAAATTTGAACTATGATAAACCATAGACGCGACGTAGACCTATTCCACTGTAAGTCATTTTCGCGCGAAGCTCAAATTTTTTCTGTTTTGACCCAAGAATGAGCTTAGGTCACTTTTGTACTGGATTAAGTCGTGGAGAGGTCACACATTTTTCTTGAAACGCAAAATCTTACGAAAAATTATTTTTCGATACAGTTGATCTAAAAATCGAAAGAGACCACCATTCCACACAATTTTTCCTCCTGAACAAGAATCTGACTTCGAATTTGCCAAAAAGAATACAAATAATACGCTATGCAAGACATTTTTCATAAGATCATAAGAAGGCATTTTGACAAGTGTTACATTACATATATCATTTTGTTTGATAAACCAAATAATAGTTGACACTTCTTCAAATCATGCAGAGATAATAGTTATTCACGATGTCAGCCGAGAGTGCATATTATTGAGATCAATGACTTGACATATTTTGTAATTAAGTGGTCATTTTGTGAAAAAAAAATCAAAAATATTACATGAAAACAATATTACTTGCATAGCTCAATTGAAGGCAGAATACATCAAATGAAAGCAAAGAAAGTATATTTCATTGAAATTCTTTTTCACAATAATCTTTAACAAAATACTAATATAGATGTACAACAGATATGTTCAAGTGATAGTCTTGTAGATTTATTCACTAAAGTATTATCAATATTAATATTTGAGAAATTAAGATATAAGATTGAAATGTGTAGCCTTTGAGATATCAAATTAAAGCCTTTCATTAGGAGAGGTAACATATATGTTGTACTTTTTTCCTCTTAACTATGATTTTGTCCCATTAGATTTTTCTGATAAAATTTTTAGTGAGTGACAGGCGTATAACAAGATACTTGTATTCTTTTTTTATTATTAGGCTTTTTTCTATTGAATTGTTTTTAGTAAGATTTTAACGAGACACATTATCTATGATCAATCAAGAGGGAGTGTAACAAATCCTTTGAATGTGAATATCCATCAATAACTTCTCTTACATATACATGTACCAATTATTGGTAATTCATGTATCAATTTAATAAAGTCATTAGTTCTTACATTTGAGAAGACACTATGTAAACTATAAATAGGTTATCATTCTCATGTGAGAGATACAATTAAAAATATAAAAGAACGAAATAAGAAAGCTTCCTCTCTCATATCTTTTGTTTATGAATCTTGTTTTATATTATTCTATATTGTTCATATTTTACAGCAAAAATACTAATAACAATAACAAGGGTGTTTGGTATGAAAGAAAATATTTTTCACGGAAAGTGACCTCCTAAAACATGTTTTCTTGAAAAATAAGTGTATTTATTACTTTATTTTTATTCGAAGAGCATTTTAAATAGTACGAAAGTAGGATGACATAGGGAGTGGGGGTCCGAGGTGGTGGGAGTAAGATGGGCAAGGGGTAGAGGTTTGGGGATTGGGTGGGTCGAGAGAAGACAAAAAACTTGAAATGTCACTTATACAACTTGTTTCCAATTTCCATTAGAATATTTATTTTTCTAATAAAAATATTTTTCAAACATTTTGACTAACCAAACATAGAAAATTGAAGAACACTTTCCGAAAAATATTTTCTCCTTACCAAACACCCCCTTAAAAGTGTAAGATGATCCACATACTTGACAAAGAAAAGGAAAAAACAGCCTCAATCTCTAACCCTACACTTCTGAACCAATTTATTTGAGCATAAAAAGAAGACGAACAATACGTTTATAATAAAAAGGACATTTTTGATCCAAAGGTAATAATAGGGCACCTTTTAACTAAATTATCAAGGATAGTTTTATTTGATTTTATATAATTTAAGATCATTTTTTACCCTTTTCCATTAAAAAAGTAGACTCAACCAAAAAGAGTTGGCTTAGTGCTCAAGAATCCTGATTGAAAACAACAAAACAGAGATAGTTTGAAAGGCTCTAGCAAATATGTCATGTTGACCTTATAGTATTGCAGACAGATTTCTCAGCCACTTCAGAGAAAAACAAAGTCCCCGCATAATTGTATTTAACTCCTATCACATAGAACATTTCTTAGAATTGAATCTGATAGAATCTGCAACACAAATTGCACAAAAGAACTGAATTGTTTCCTAGTAAACATCAACAATCGTCATCAACTAATCTGATAGGGTCTGCAACACAAATTGCACAAAAGAACTGAATTGTTAGGATTTCTTCCAGGTTTAAATTAAACCCCTATCAGATTCTGTGCAGTTAGCACCCTTCATCAAGATAACGCATGTTGCGCAACCACAAAAGTCTATATGCTAAGCATGAAAAAGATTCAATAAGTTCATCTTGTTGCGCAAAGCCAAAGTTAAACTTACTAACAATGATACAATACAAACCACAGAAAAATGAAAACCACAAATGCAAATAACAGTAATAAGTACAAACTTAAAAGTGCAAGATGATCCATACACGCTTGACCAAGAAAAAGAGAAAGCAGCCTCAATCTCCACTATTTTTTTATTAAGAACAATATACTCTCTTTTACCTTGCCCTTCTTGATGATGTACAACACCAACCTGCGCTCTTTCTCTCATTAATCAGGAACCTTATACCATACCACACCATACCACGACGAAAGCTTAGGAAAAAGTGTTAATGAGTTCAATTCAGGAAAAGTAAGAGTAACATAGCCAAGGATGAACTGCCGATTATCCATTTGTATGCACCAATAAGAGTGCATTTGTAATGCAACCTATATTGGCACCACCACCATGGATAACACAAGTCTGCTATTAGGTTCCAACATGCATGAAGTCTTCGGCTTCCTGCACATGAAAAGGGAAGCCAGAGACTCTGAACTCCGATTGCTGGAACATGTTATCGCCATTGAAGATACTTGTCACATCAGAAACAGATTGGGTAGAAGTCCCCCAACTACCACTCTCTGAGTGTTGAACCATGGAACTAGATAAGTTGTCACCTGCTTGTCGCTTAAAGATATTTTTATCGTGCTTCGGAGATGAAGGCTTGGGATCCGGCATATTCTTTGTGTTCAAGAAGCGCCCTCCAGAACCCCTAGCTCTCTTCATTGCGTGACGATGTCGAGACTCGTGAAGATATGGCTGTGTCATACAAAAGATGGGATAAGACCACAATATCATTGTTAGTAAGTGCAAGAGTATTACATTGGATAGACGTACCTTTCTGTCTTTGACAAGCTTATTTTGAGCCTCTAGCTTGGCACGGATCTGTCGCCTTTTGAGGATAGCACTGTATTGTTTCGCATTCACATAAATGGGCAAGCTCTCTGTGCATTCAGGAGGAAGTGCAACTCTGGTAGAGGTGACACCCACCATTTGAGGATAAATCTAGATAAAGGCAACATTGAAAAGAGTTACATATTGACAAATAACAATAATAAGTTCATTGCCAATTGAAACAGATTCTAGTTTTTCATTTAAGTTGAAGATCAAGGAGCTCCACAGAGCATTAAATGAGAAGACCTCTTCATTTGTATAAAGAACAGGATGATTTGCTACTCTCTGCTATTGAATAACTTGGCACAAACAACAGCGGGTTGCTCAGAATAGATGGCACAACTAATTGTAATCACCTTCTCAAGTTGAACTTAACTAATTTATCCCGAAGTATATAATTATTGATTATTCCATATTTCACATAATACTTTAATATTAATAATATACCTAGAGAAATCTCACAATGTGAGTTCTAGGGAGGGTAAAGCGTACGCATACCTTACCACTACCTCGTGAAGGTAGAGAGGTTGTTTCCAAAAAAAAAATGTTTGCATATTAACAAAAAGTAAAAATATACTTTCTGCAATTGTTTAGTATTAATACTATTTGTAGGTCAAATTGTATTTCTCTAACTACAATTTTTTTAAATATTTTTTCGAAGAGAAATCTTATTCTAGCTCAATTGGTTGGCTATATGAACTTGCACTTTATTGGTGAGGGTTTGATTCCCCACCTTGTAATTCTTTTCCCCATTTTACCCTTCCCCTACCCCCTGCCTCCAATTATTTTATAAAACAAATTAAAAATACATATAAAAAAATAATGTTTTATAGCACCTCTTTTAATAGTCATTTATTAGGTAAATTTAATGTTAAATGTGGTCGCATATAAGGGGTCATTTAGTAGAGTGTATAAGAATAATGTTAAATAGAATGTATTAGTAATGCATGTATTAGCTATTGTTGCATTAATTATACACAGAATATTTTAGGAATAATTACACCCACAAGCCATAAAGAAAAATTATTTACACAAAAAATAGTCCACTTTTTCTTTTTAATTATGAAAAGTAATCATCTGACTGACCTTTGACTATTAGTTACAATTTTGAGCATTCAACCCTCGCTGCATAAGCATATATAATCAGTGTATATTTGTGTATCATAATGTATATTTAGTGTATAACTCATGTATAAGTAATATACATTGTATAGTTTCCCTAATTTGGGGCTATTTTTTATGTAAATAAAACACGGTCTACTTTTTTTTTGTAAACTTTTTACTTTTTTGTATATATATATATATATGTAATTTTTCCTTTTTTTATGTATTGTTTGGTTTGATGCATTAAAAATAGCATGCATTGCATTAAAACAAATTATTTACAAAAATACCCTCTATATTTTTGGTGGAAAAGATGTAAAAAAGATTTCGAGGGGCAATTGGGTCATCAATCATGCTAATGCATGCATTAAACCATTTCATTACTAATACCTAAAAATGCATGGTAGAGTGCATAGATACTCTATTATGTATTAAGGTGTGTATTACTAATACCATTAATTTTTAGATATTAGTAATGCAAGAAGATTGAATGCATGCATTAGCATGGTTAAAGAGCCAATTGCCCCTCAATTTTTTTTTGTATGTACATCTTTTCCACCATATGTATGGAAAGTATTTTTCAAAATAAATATTTTTTAAAAAGAATTATGCAGTGCAAGCTATTTTTAATACATCTGATACAGATGGGGTTGTTAAAGTTCCATTCGACTTTTCAGTGTTCGATCTTAAAAGTGTGCATCATACTCCGAACTAAACCAGGTTGGTTCGGTTTGATTTTTTCAACTTCAATTTGGTCTATTTCAGTGTTTTTAAAATAATTTTTCGGTTTACAACTTGTCAACTTTACGTAATATAGGTCACAGCTGTAAGACTAAGAATTGATGAACACAATTGAAATAGAACATTACAACTTACAAGATTATGATTTGATACAAAAGGTGATCACTGCAAAATTCTATTCATTTGCATAAAGAATAGTTTCATTCAATCAAGTTCTATAAACAGTGCATCGTGCACTATAAACACTAAACAGTGTGCATCATGCCCTAAAAACAATGTACATTCCAAAATATTTGGGTTGGGCCATTGGGTTAAAAATCAAATGTTGAGTCAGCAACTCAAAATTCAAAAATATATTAAGAATAAGTAACATAATTTAAAATATTTTTTAAATTTATTTAATAAAACTTTGATTTTTTTCGGTGCACCGTGGTTTCAGGACCCTTGCACCGAACACCGAACCGAAGAATCGAAATTTCCAAAAAAAGAACCGACACCAAAAAACCGAATAGTCTGATTCGATTTGATTTTTCGAATTTTCAATATTTATGCCCACCCCTAACACCAGACCAAACAATTTATAAGAAATATCTCATCATAATTAATGCAAACATTACCAATACAAGCATTACTAATACACTCTATTTAGCATTATTTTTATACACCCTACCAACCGATCCTTAAATTTAGATTAACCAACCACCGTTCTCTCAAATTCATTTTTCAATTGACACATAAAGATTAACATTTACATATTGACACCTTTTTAAAGTATTTAACAATGACATAAGTTACTTTGTATTTATTCTTTTAAATTAAAACTTAATCCTATCTCAGTTAATAACTTATATCTGATAGCAGCCCAACATGTACGACATAAATTTATAAGAGGAAATAAAAAATAACTTTTACATTTAATTGACGAATAAAAATTTAAAATAGCAAATGATAAATAGTGAATAACAATAATAAAAAATGAATAATATTATAAGACCAATATTAATTCAATAACAAAGCCTACATTAAGATAGAAATTAAATGACAAAATATTTTTTCACGCGTCTATGATAAATTCTCAAGGAAAAATATAATTTCAAATAAGTTGAATAACATTTCCATATAAAGACACAAATGCATATGGGTGTGCTTGTGGGGTCACTATTATCTTTTCCGTTATAGCATCATTTTTAGTGGCATGTAAAAGTCCGTAAGATTTCCAAAATGAGTGAGGACTTACAAAGTCATAAAAGCTTCCATTAAGGATAAGGATAAAAAGAGAAAAATTGAACGTGAGGACTACAAAAAATGGGTATTCGCCCTTATGTACTTGTAAAATGTAGATTTGGAATAAGGGTGGCTTTGTAAAAATATTTTTTATTTCTTTAAGAATATATTTTCGAATAAAATTGCCCCTCAACTTTAAGGACACGTTATTTTACCTTTACAGACCTGCCTTATAAGTAAGGATTCTGTTATTTCACCTTCGCAGACTTGCCTTATGGGCAAAGATTACACTGTTTTCTTTCCTTCATTTTTTGTTTCTTTTCTTTATTTTTTTTTGTTTTTTCTTCTATTTTTTCCTTTCTTTTCATTTCCTTTCTTTCTTTCTTTTTTTTTGTAAATTATGGAACTATAAATAATATTTATTTTATATATTTTATATTTATTTTAAATAAAATGATTTCTAAATTCAAGCCAAGATTCAAGATAATTTTTTTTCATATTTATTATTTTCAATATATGAGATTTGAAATTTCATGAGATACTTTATAACTCTTATTTTAGAGACAATATTTGACATAAAACTTTTAAAGAATAAGTTACGTCCTATGGGCAAAAATTGCCACAATTTTTTGAATTTTGATTTTTGAGATGCTCTATAACTTTCATTTTAGAGGTAAGACTTAGATAAAGAATTTTATGAATTCTATCTTACGAGCAAGACTTAACACTATTACATGTCTATAACTCTTGACACTTGACCCAAGAACTTCCAAACAACAAGTTAAGACCCAAGAGCAAGGTTTGACACTGTCATATTATGTCTTGATTTATTAGATGCCCTGTAACTTTTGCATTAGGAGCAAAACTTAATCCAATAACTTAACAACTTAAGACCATGGGCGAAACTTGACAACTACATTGTGTTTTGATTTATCATATATACAACTTTTGCCTCTTAGTTCAAGGATTTCAAAACAACGAGTTAAGCCCATGAGCAAGAATTGACAAATCACATTTTTTTTTATTTAGGAGGAATTCCATAACTATTACCCAAGAGGTTAAACTTGTTAGTCCAAGAACGTCTTAACAACAAGTCAAGCCTTATGGGCAAAATTTGACATTATCACATTACATATTAATTTATGAGATGTTCTATAATTCTTACCTTAAAGGCAAAATATAGACAAAGAATTTCACACGTTACGCCCCATGGGCAAGACTTGATACTGTTAAATTGTTATCTTGATTTATCATACGTCTATAATTCTTGCCTCTTAGCCCAAGGATTTCAAAATAACACGTTAAGCCCCATGGCGAAGACTTGATAATATCACATAGTATTTTAATTTATGAAATATTCTATAATTATTGCTCTAGAGGTAAGACTTGTTAGTCCTAACAAAAGTTAAGCCCCACAGGCAGAACATAACATTGCTATATTATGAGAAGCAAAATTTAATTTGATGATTTAATAGAATTAAAAAAATAAAAAAAATAGAAATAGACAAGAAAAAAAAAAGAGAAGAGAAAAAAATAATAAATAAAAAAATAAAGAGAAAATAATACAAGTTAAGAAAAAAAAAGAAAAAACTGAAAAATGAAAAAATAATTTTTTTTAAAAAAAAGAGAAAAATTACAGGTTAAAAAAAGTTAAAAGAAAAAAATAATTAAAAATAAAGAAAAAGAAAAAATAGAAGTTCAAAAAAAAAAAGGAGAAAAAAAAGACAAAGAAGCAAAGGATCGAGAAAAATAATAAATAAAAAAAATAAAAAAAGAGAAAAATAGAAAAATTAAGAGTCAATTGAGCATATTGTTAAAAAATATTTAAGGTATAGAGGGGTAAAAATATTCTTGCCTCAACTTAAAGTGAAAAAAGAACATTTTTGTAAGACTTCCCTTGTGGAGGACAAAAAATCAAGACCACTATATTTAATGGGTATTCTATGTAATTTTCTCGATTGGAATCCTCCAGCGGAGATCTCCTCGAGTGCCTCCAATAGGCCTTTAAATTAATTACACATGTCTATGCATATATTTGATGGACTAGATTAATTTTATTAATCAAAGCCTTTAACTACAGTCAATAGCCTACCTGTCTTCTTCTCTCTCTGGTTTTCAGATCAATGTTTTTCTTTGTTACATAATAATTTATTTTTTATTACCAAATCTCTAATGAAAAGGATGTATCTGGGTTATGAAATTTTAAATGGCATAGTGAGTTGAATGTTCAGCTTCTACAATGCTGAATCAGTGCCAATTGATACAGCTGTGCTGCTGCCGACCGGAGCAAATCCAATTTCAATCACCACCAGTGTTCCTCTCGATCTCCTCACTGTCTTTCTGATTTCTACTTAACTCAACCAACACCACCGTTGTCAAAATTAGAAAATGGCTCGCGCATGAGCTTCTTCGTCGGAACACCTTCTTCACCAAAGAAACCCACTTCCATGTTGCTCTCTTCTTGAAATACTCCATTGACAAGCTTCCATCCACCAAGCCAGTTAATGGTTCAATCAAAACAAGATAACCTAGAATTCCCGTTTTCCTCAAATTTTGGACACGATGACATTCCAACAGTCTTTGCAAGTGAGCATTTTGAGGATGTTTATGAACTAGCGCATCTTCAATTTGGTGTTTGATTTTATATGTTTGATTCTATTCTATTTAGAACATTTGTTGGGATCTAATGAATTTCCAAAAGAAAAAAATGAAGAAAAGGATATGTTGCAAAATAGTAGTCTAACTGTGGTTAAAGACTTTGGTTAATGAAATTAATCTAGTCCATTAAATATTTAAGTAGACACATGTAATAAATTTAAAGGCCATGTCGTACATATCTTTACTTTAAAATTACAAGATTCAAAAGTCTTTTACATTTCAAAATTTTGTGTTAAATCAAACTAAGACACATACAAGGTAATGAAAGGAGTATGATAGCAGAGAAAATATCATTTTTGAACTTACCAAATAAAGCAGCCTAATTACTATTTTAGATGCCAAGCGTATATGGAGATTACACAGTAACTTCCATAATTCCATGCAGTCTAAATTAATTTCAGCTTGTTAGTGGCAGACAAATCTCATAGTATCAGGAACTCTAGATTTAGTTAGAAACAGAGACAAAATTAGTAAAAGAAGAGTGTCCAAAGATACTTGATAAGTTGATAAACTTCAAAAAACTGGAACTCAATCACCAAATGGCTATCTATTGCTCTAACCTCGAAGCATTTTCATTTAATAAAAGCAAGGGCAGTGCATCAAAGATGACCAGTTTTAGTTTCACTATTCCTCTTAGGAAATCAATTGCATCACGTTTGAAAGTTCTCTGTTGACAAAGAAAAGAATTTATGACAAGCACCAAATGTCACCCAGATCCAAGAACAAAAAGAAAAAGATGACTAAATAAGAAGAAACATTTTGACATGGAATATGCAACAATCATCCCAACATGAGAAGGTGAGAACGTGAGCAACTTGAGTCACATGACATTGACAACATCAGGAAGGCCACAGAGATAAACTAGTCTAAATTGACTCTTTCACTCCAGTAACCTTATATTCTGGATTTCGAATCATAAAAGAAAACACAAAAGATACAGACAGCAATCTTGTCAATATTTGTAGGTAAATAACATGTAGTTAAGGTTACTTACAACGGAATTTGATCCATAATTAGCCACAAGCCTTCCAAAATAAGTGTCAGCCAAAGGGTAGGATACGCAAGCCTAGAAGAAAAAGTGATTGATTAATTTTACAAGTTATTTTGCTTTTATAATCTTTTCATCAGAAGTGCTGAATGCTAAGGTGCACTCCACATAATGAATCTCTTTTTCAACCTTCTTTTATTCCTTTGGGAAACAAATTTAGTTTCAATGTGGTGCAACATATATTCACCAACAACTCATGCTAAACATTGTGATCACTTACTAAATTACTGAGTTGTAGTGACTTGGAATGGTGAAAAATGCTAAATTTGAAAGAATAGAGCATTTCATTGAAACCAGTTTTTTTAATCAATCCCTTTTCCTCTGGAAGAGGACACCAGAAGCAAGAACAGGAAAAGGAAACAAAGGAAAGAAGTTAGATAGAGAGAGAGAGAGATGTTTTGAACTTAAGAGTAATTATTCCACACACACGCGCCCCAAAACCAAGTCACCACAGAGGAAAAGGAAGATAAATTGTAAAAAGGAAAAAAAAGAGACAAATATGAGTGGATGACAGTAACTGTTTGGAAATGCAACAAACTGACACATCAAGGAATATCAGTAACTAGTCCACAGAGGAGGAAAATAAATAAAAGATTACAGACCATTGGATGATTATGATGCACTTGAGGCTGAGGAAGAGTGTTAGTGGCACTTTCGCTTGATAGGGATGCGTTTGTTCCCCTCTCTGCTTGCACCTCATAAATTCCACCCCAACCTATGTGGAAGAACATCACGTAACTGATGTCAGCGAACGTATACAATATACCAATCACAAATATGAAAAGCTAAATTTCCAGCTAAAACCTATTTGGAGTTATATTGATCAGAATATTATTTGAGTTACTTATATTCTGAGATTTTCACCGCAAAGGTGAATAAATTCATCTAACCTTTCTTACTTATGGAGATAAGGTCTCAATTTGTTAACCTTTTGAGCACCCTATCCAAGAGAATTGAAACTTAAGAAGAGATAACATTCCATATCATTCATTTTGTACCTGGATGAGCTGCAACATTATGCAGAACAGTATTGTTTTTTCCCATTGCGGCCTCCACATGATTAGATTGACCAGTTGACAAAGTGGAAGTTGAATCCTGATCTTGGACCTGGCATTCTGATTTCCTGATATCAGAGTGATGTTTCAATACAGATTCCACTCCAGTCAGTACCTTCTTCGAGGGAGCATGCTCTTGTTGGTCACTGGAGTTCCACATAGATGAGCAACTCACGAACAAAGGAGCAAAAGATTGGCCTTCTTTTCCAGGGCCTCCTTTCTTGGAGAAACTTAGCATCCTCTTCAAAACCAGTGCTCTAGAAGCTTTATACCAAATATATGGAAAACCTCTATGCTACTGTAATACACTATAGCTCTCTAGACTGGAGTTACCTGATTAAATGGGAGCAAAACCCACACATTAACAAGGAAGAAGGAGGCTGACTGACATATATTTAGAGGACATAGACATAACAATCACTCAAGGACAGGCAAGCAATAGGAAACTGAATATGATGAATTGAAGACTACTTATTAATGATTAGTGCTTCTGCCAAAATTGAAGAACACCAACAGATAGTGATGTCCAGATATTCTCCTTATCAATTAGATGAGCAGTAGAGTCAGCCAATAAGAAATATTTGTTCCCCTCAACCAACCCTTCCACTACAGCCCAATAAGAAGAAGAATCAATCAAATTAGTGGTCAACCCAGTATGTTAATGCAGCTCTTCGTATACTAAGGGCATGTATCTATTAGGCCTATCAACTATGAGCTCACATTGCAAGAGAGATAGATCCAAGAGGAGTAGTGAGGACTGGCGAGTAGATATCACTCTGTATCATACTGTCAGACTTCCATTCTTTTTCAGCTGTGTATAACACAGAATCTCTCCAAAAAGTAGCAACAGAGAATAAATAGTACTAGACTATCTAGAAGTGGAAACAATTTTTTTTTCTTTATTAACAAAATTTGTTTGATAATTAAAAGAAATGCTACAATGTATGAAGAATTTACGCTTAAATCTCCAATTCAGATAAGTGGAAGATGTGATAATTAAAAAGAAGCTTTTCAGACTATGATGTTTAGGCTTCATCCAAAAATTGCTTCAATTAATCAAATGAGCAGACTTCTATTCCCTGTCTTATTTGTATTCCATTAAACCCAAGATACATAAGAAATAACTGAATAGGCTCAACCACTCAAATGAAGACTTTTGCATATCAAACTTATATATACAGAGCTTGAGAAAAAACTGCCAAAATTACCATTGCTAAAGTTAAATGCAAAAGTAAGCAAATATACAAGAAAGCTTAATTTCACCGTAGCAAGTAGGAGAAGAAGCACAAAACAGTATCTTTTTATAAGATAATAATTTATTGAGAGCCTACACCACGATACAAGTACCAAATACTCTATCTATACCTAAAGGCTAAAAAAGAAGAGGCCCTTATCTGCATAAAATACCCTATTATTTTGTTTCCCTTGCTCAAAACGAAGCCCTTTTGAGCAGCCAAGTTCATACAATTTGGGGGGAAATTAGAAGATCGAAGCAAGCAAGCAATGTTTGGCCTACTTTCTGGGTGTAGAGGATAATAACAATAGGAATAAAGAATCTGATGTTTGAAAAAGAAAATCGCTGAAAGAAATATGATTTACTAAATTGATTGAAGAAAAAGATGAGACCTTTTGGTTTGGCTAAATGAAAGATGGATCCATACATCTGCTCCCACCTGAAAAAAAGAAAAAGGAACTACTGCAACTGTACCAATATTATATACTAGTATTAGGCACTCCTTTCTTTTGCTTTCCCCAATTCTAAAAAAGTTTTAGCAGAAAAGAAAAAGGGGGTGAAACTAAAGCATGATCAGCCAAGTATTATTACATCCTCCTTTTGTTTTTCTCAGGGCATGTTCTTCAATTTTGATATGTGACTGACTGCACTAGACTAGATCAGCCACCTAACCTAATTATTAGGATTTGGAATGATGCTACTGCTAAACTTTCGCCAAGTAAAATGACATGGAATCACTAATTTTAATTACCATCTCTTTTCTGTCGAAACTTGATTAAATATATTCTTTCTTTCCTCTTTACTTGACCCCTATATTATTTTAGGATGTTCAATAATACTTGTTTAGTTTATGAAATCAAGAGATAATTTTATACTTAGTTTCTAATTTATCCTTGTCATTAATTATAATTATTTTCCTATTATATTTTTTAATACATTGCATTAATTATATTCAAAGGGTGATTTGGTAAAATTACCCCTATCATTTACTATTTCTTAATTCCTGTGTCAAGTCAATAAGGGTCAAGTAAAGTTGGACGGAGGGAGTAACTTGTTTCTAGACTGTAATAAATTGATTCAGACGTCATACAACAAGTTTACCTCTTCAATTTTATACTACTTCTTCCGTCCAACAATAATTATCCACTATTGATTTAACACAAAAATTAAGAAATAATAAATAATAAAGATAATTTTACAAGATTACTTTTTATTATAATAAATATAATATAATAGAAAAATAAGTACAATTAATAATAAAAATAAATTAAATATAAAATTATCTCTTAATTTCATAAAATAAATTTAGTACTCCCTCCGTCTCAAATTAATTGAATTTTTGTGATTTTTTTCAATATTTAAAATAGTTGAATCGTTCAAAGTTCAAAAAGAATGTTTGAATTTTTTTTTCATATTTGTCCTTTCATTTATTGAAGCTTTATATTTTCTAAGAGGTAAATTTTACTACATATTTATGATTTCACGAAGTGCAATAATGAAAAGTATAATATAAATTTTATCTTTGAATATTTTTCTTAATATATGTGTAATACCTCATAAATTCAGTTAAAATAGGACGGAAGAAGTAATCCCTAACTTTTTTGCTTAATTTAATAATGTAAGTTGTTTAACAGAGGGGGAAAATAAATCCTTTTAAGTTGATAAAAATTCAGACTTTTGGAAAAAACAAACCTAACCACATTGAAAATGAAAGAAGACTTTATTATAGTTATATACTCCCTCCGTCCATTTTTACTTGATCCCTATATTATTTTAGAATGTTCAACAATACTTGTCCAGTTTATAAAATCAAAAGATAATTTGACACTTAGTTCCTAATTTACCCTTGTCATTAATTTATATTCAAAGAGTGATTTGGTAAAATTATCCCTATCATTTACTATTTCTTAATCCATGTGTCAATTCAATATGAGTCAAGTAAAGTTGGACGGAAGAAGTAACTTGATGACGGGAAAAGGGCTGCTCCACTCTCAAAACAACTGAGGCGCTTTTTTTTTTTCTTTTAGGTTCTCCAAACAACATAAATTGTCAGCCCCAACTTTTTAATTTTACAAGTACAATTTAAGCTTTTAAGGGTGATTTGGTACAAAAATACATGATGCACAAATTATTTTATATTAAATATTTAATTCACTACTTTTGATTTAATCTTTTATTTAGTTTTAAAAAAAAGATTTCAATTATATCTTGAATTATTATGAAATTTTTTATTTTATATAATTAAATCAAGATAGATAATTATTAGATAATATTATTTTTTTACGATCTTCTAACTAATTAGGAGAATAACAATTTTGTATCATGTTTGCTATTTTTTTAATTTTTTTTTGGCTGGAAATAGATACTAATATAAAGATAATTTAGGAAGGAGGGGCAAATTGTTCGAGGAGATGTCCCTCCATTTGGTCTGATGATTGGCCATTACAAAAGTTAATCTTTTATCTCCTCTATGATTTCTAAAGAGGCCTCCTATTCCACCCTGAGGGGCCCGCTCAAAGGATCTTGTGGTCTAAGGCAAAATCATATTAAGAGGTCTTTATATTTATTTTATAAAATTTATATATTAATAAAAAATAAACTTATCTTTTAATAATAAATTAATTATTTAAGACAAAAAAATATCAAAGTAACAATAAAATAGTAAGAAGAGTATAAAGAATAAAGTGGTAGATTATCAATGTTGAGGTTCGAAAGTCATATTAAAATTTTGATATGACTATCATCACAAACAAGAAAAAAGAAAAAATTGCACATAACTTAATAGTTGAAATTTTAAGCATCAATAGTGTAAAAAATATATACTTCTCCAAATCAAATTTCTAGTCAATTTAAATGATGATTGTAATTAATTCCGTTAAGTATCACTCATTGATCACTATTTAAAATTATCCGTAAAAATAATAATATAATATATTAAATTAAAACGAAAAGGAAATAGATGCATGAATGTTTTTGTGTTCATGCAGTTCTACAAAAAATTGAAAAACAAAGTTCATTATGTTATCGATGTATAGAACTTAGTGTCTTTATAAAAAAAAAGACATAACATAAATTAAAGAATGAAATAAATATATCAATTAAAAAGTGAAAAATATTATCATAATTTATAAACTTATTGCTATAAAATAAAATAATATATAGTATATAATAAAATTAATGATAATACTAACTTAAAATTTGAGGCCTCCAAATTTTTGGGGCCTAAGGCAATGGCCTCATTTGCCAAGCCTTAGAGTCGTCCCTGCCCACCTTTACTCGAAGACTTCTCACTAGATCCATCAGTGTTGAGTTTATAGTTGCCTTCTAGTGGTGTTGTCATTTCACTGCAATGGAGATCTTAATTGATTTTACAAGATTTTATTTAGAAATAATAAAGTGTTGTTCTAGGGCCCAAGTAATAATCAGATCAGGTTGAGAGAAATTCCTATTTGTCTTAAAGACATTGTCATTTCTACTTAGCCAGATTCTCTAGAAACAATATTATAGAATGTCATCCCATGTAATCCATTTGTTAAAATGTTTCCCTTTGAGGGTTGTTCTTATATCTAGGCAATTTTAAATGGTTATAGCAGTGGAGTCGACTTCCAAGGTTTCAAAAGGAGACTGTTTTAGAGAAGTGGGAGAATATATGATCAATGTTTTTTGGGGCACTATCATAGTACTTGGAGTTAGGATTAATGCATGTCCATCTCAATATGATTCAAATACAGGTTAGTGGAAAGTATGTTATGGTGGAGTCGTCAAAGAAAGGTTTGAATTTTGATAGGAGCCTAGAGCCTTCAGATCCAGGAGAAGTTAGCATGGCTAGAAGGGTCTGGGTTACTTCAGGGCATCTAAGAGTTTGTAGACACCACTGATAGTAAAGAATCATTACTGGTAAGATTCTAAATTAACCTATCCTCACTTGTTCCATCGGAGGCATATATCAGTCTTGAATGATAATCCATACATCATCAGGGATGGTTATGGAAAGGTTTCTTAAGTTCGATCCTCTCATCCTTGTCACGACCCAAGCCTAGGGCCTTGGTGTAAAATGACGAATGAAAAACTCAAAGGTATCCCAAACAAGCCTCATAACATACGTAAGCACATCATCGATAATTAAATAAAAAAAATAAGCAAAAACTATGGGATAAGGACTAAGGGACATCAACATAATCATAAAGAAGAAGGATCCAATCCATACATACATAGATAAAATATCCAACAATACCTCTAAACATGGATAGAGAGAGGCTTAAACATGTCCCAAGCTCACCCTCAAATAGAAGTAAAACAAAGTTCCATAGTCTCAAATGAAAGCTAGAAAAAAAGGTCTATTGTCCTAAAATCTAGAGGACTCACCACAAGTAAAGTCTTCGAGCCAAATATCATGAGTGTGAGGAGGAGGATGATCATCGGGCCCTACATGATGACATCATATAGAAAAAATATGTGTTAGTAGTATGGAATGTACTAAGTATGTGGAATGCAATGCAACAAGAAAATCATACGTCAATATAGTCAAGATGCATAATCATATCAAAGGTAATAAGCTCAATAGGTAATGAATGATAAATGCCTTATTGAAAACATGCATGAAACACCATAACTTTACAACATATCATGTACGCAGGTGGGAGAGACCTTAACCGATACTAAGACCATGCGACCTACTACATGGTATTCCGATGTTGCCTCCACACTGAAGAAGGAGTAATCTACTTTCAAGGTAGACTATACCCCCACATTTGTGGGTGTCATAAACATAGAGCTATATGTGGATCCACTAGCTAATATATAATCCTACGGTGATACGTAATCTAAATCCCATTCAGTACTAAGTCTAGTCCCACAAAATACATAAATATAAGCATAATCAACATGTATAAGCTTGGAAAATATAATATCATGATAAGAGTAACTCATTAAAATTTGTAACCCCTTCAAGTGAGCATTGTCCTTTCATAAGAGGGTGTGTCATAATATAATAAAAAAGGTTTCATAATGTTGCATAGTTACCATAGAAATTCCATGGATGCATAACATACTTGATAGCCCTTATCATTCATAATATTTATGAACTTGCATAACATATATAGATTGAAACCTTTCGTCATACTTCATCATGTAACTTTAACTCAATACTTGGTGGTTTCATGCATATGGCTCAAAATCATGTAATTCAAGTGTAACATGCATAGATGAGATAAATCATGATCATTTGGAATAACTTAAAGCAATTCCCCATAATCTAAGAAAACCCTAGTTAGGGAAATGCAAAGACCATCCCATAAATCATAAATTTTTCATAGCATTATAGTATGCATAACTCAAATAACATAAAACATTACATAGTATCAACATTTGAAAAGAGTTCATGCAATTTCATAAAATACCCATACTTTGAAACTTAAATAGGTAGAAAGATGCTTGAGCTTTGTAAAGGAAAGGACTCCACAAATTAAATCCACATACCTTGCTATGATTTGGTAAATAAAATATTAAATTGTCACAACCCGAGCCTAGGGCCTAGGAGTGATATGGCGAATGGGAACTCGAAAGTTCCTAAACAAACCTCGAAGTAATCATGTACACATCATCAGTTCAGAAGCACATGTTTAAACAACTAGCACATAGTTCTAGGGGAAAATGAGGTTTTGGATTCAAGCTATGGGGGCATCACGGGGATAGGGCTTTGCATGAAGTCACATAGCACATGACACATAGGAACTAAGGGGCGGATAAGTATGACTCACTCTATAGGAATAGAAGGGGCTTAGTAATTTCAATATTTCCACATCACATCAATAATCAAGTCATCATAACATCAATCATTAAGAGGTAGCCATAAACATAGTCTCCACGAGTCATAAACATGACACATATAATTCATACATAAAGTTTTTAAGATGTCCAACAATGCCTCTAAGTTAAGATAGGACGGAGGCTAAGACATGTCCCGAGCTCACCCTCAAGATAAAGACATAAGTAGCATAGCAAAAAGATAGATAGGAGGTGGGTTTTGTCCTTGGAGCAAGGGACTCACCAGTTGTGATACTCAAATATCCAAGCTAACTATCACAAGGTGGATGAGTGTAGTCTCCAGTCCCTACATGGTTAGATCATGTAGGTAAAAAAGTATGTGTTAGTACGTTTGAATGTACTAAGTTTGCGGGTACGCAATGCATATGAACTTAGTAAACCTGCATTCACAATGTTAGATGGCAAGGGCACATATATATAGAAAGAAGTATATAAGAAAGAACATAATATCAATATGCCATGAAATTTATGATGTATGAATGCAGTAATACTTAAACATACGAGGATGTGACCTCAACCGACATGTAAGACCAAGCGAGCTATTACTTGGAATCCCAATGTTCACCCTAAACTAGAGAAAAGGTTAGACTACTTTCCAAAGGTAGCCTTCATCCCTCAAAGATGGCAATAAACCATCCCTAAAAAGGGAAATAACCATCCCTCAAAGAGAGGAATAACAAGTACCTTTGTTAGGCAATATAGTTATGGGACTTGAGGAACACATCTCACCCAAGCACACTCGGTGCTAAGTCAACATCCTACGAGAAATACATATATATATACAAGCTTAAAACTGATTCAAAAGTTCTTTCAAAATATTGTATCTCATACTTAGGCTAAAAAGCTAAATCGTATTTCAATGGTAGGAATAGCCCATTCAAACATATACAAGATGGTGTAAACACCCAAGGTTGCTCAAAAGCCAAGTCGAGAACATTATGTGATCACATGTCATGTCATACCCATACTTATTCAAAATCATAATTAAATCATCACCCATATCAAAATATCAAGGAAAAATCAAATTTCATGTGTGCATATGCCATGAGAGATGAGATTATAATATGGGAAATAGAGATTCATGTTTAAAGAATCATAATAAGATGATTCCATACTTAGATCGTAACAGAATCAACAATAACATCATAATTTAGGATACCCATGCTTAATTTTAAAGATCAAGGGGACATGCATATTTAAACATTCAAAACATCAATATAATTCATCATAATTGGGCTTAAATCACTTTGAAAACAACAATTAAACACAACTCACATCTCAATTTAATCAAATCGACATTAATTTAAAAGACTCATATTCAAAGTGAACTAGAAATCCATAAATTTTGTAGAAAAGCTTTTAGGGTCTTCATGGTATAAAGGGACCATGAATGAATTCCCACATACCTTGAGAATACTAGAAGAAACAAGATGAAATCGATTTGAGAAGGAAGTCTCCCTTGAATTCCTAAGTTGAATCCCCAATGCCACACTTGAAAGGAGCCTTAGATAAGAGTGAATTCAATAGTTCTAAGTGTGATGAATGAAATTGAATAAGTATTAATGAGTATAGGTTATTTCAGAGGTTTAGGATAGGTTAGAAAGTCACAAATAACCCTTAAAAATAATCAAATTTACAAGAAAGTCATTAATGAAATAGGCACAAAAAAGTGCCCAAGGGTCCCGTCAAAGAGCCACATGGATCGTGTGAAGCCACACGGCTATTATTAGGGGACGTGAGAGGGTCCTCAGAAAAATTTCCAGGTCAAGGGATCTTCCACTGAAGGCGTAACGGTTTGTGTGATGCATCACTGACCATATGAGCATTCGTATAAAGGCACCAAGTTTTGATATGGTAACTCTATACTTAGAATATCAATTTGGGAAGAGGGATTCATGATACACCTCACCACGGATCATGTGTAATACCCCTCAAGTTGTAAGATCAGATAAAGGTGAGGAATTTTATTTTTGGGAGAAATTTTGCAAGTATTCGGGATTCATAAGGACGAAACAAGATTGGACATGGTCTCTCCAAGGTCCATTTAATTGGGGCTAGTCCTTTAACCTCCCAAATGAGTTTCATGCTTTCCATATCACTCCATAAGATCCATAATACTTAGTTCCTCATTCACTCATTCACAATACTTCTCGAATCCTCTTTTCAAGATCTAATCAGATGATCTCCATAGAACCCTCAAGCCCAATATAAATTCACTTTCAAGCCTTCAATCCAAGCTTATTTATGTTATTTAGGGTCATCATAGGTCTCCTTCATCAAGCCAAGTTCAAAAGGATTCCATTGTCTATGCTTTTCACATGAACTGATAGAAGGATCAACTTTAAATGGTCATGTCACGACCTGGATAGGAGGCCTAGATGTGATATGGCGAAGGAGAACCCAAAAGTCCTCGATCAAGCCATCATAGCATCATTACACACATCATCAGTTCAAAAACACGGAAGCTAAGCACATAACACATAAGTTCTAAGGGATTCGAAACTTGGGACTCAAGCTATGGGGACATTTTCAGGAATGGGATCAACATGAGTTCACGTAACACATAACAATAATCTCTAAGGGGACGGGTGAGTGGGATTCCACTATGGGGGCACACCGGAATTATGGGACTTTCCAAATAAGTACGTAGTCATTCACATATCCCAACATATAAGTCATAAGCATAATAAGAGACTAATTCCATAATCAAGGCTAATAAGCATAGTATTACATAATCAAAACGTTTAACATCCAAGTCAACGTACAATAGTTTAGATTTATCCATAAGCCTCTACATAGATGAAACGGGGCCTCGATATAGTTTGAGGGTCACCCTCAATACATAAATGAAATAAACGACATAATAAAACTAGGTGGAAAGAAAACGGCTATTGCCCTTGAACAAAAGGTCTCACCACTAGTACAAGTCTTCAAGAGTGATCACACGTCGTTCGATGAAATGTGGAAGTCATCGCCGATACCTACATGGTTAGAGAATGTAGACAAGAGTATAAGTTAGCACAATAAAGTACTAAGTATGAGGGCATGCAAATTCATATGCATATGAGCCTATAGCAACTTACATGTCAAGGGCACATATATATAGAAGTGAATATAGGAAGTGACAATATATATATCAATATGCCATGTAAGTCATGATGCATGAATGCCATAATGTATAGTATAGAGGGGATGGAACCATAACCGACATCACAAGTCCATGTGAGCTACAACATGACCTTGCCCAATGAGGCCTCCCATTGAATCGGAGAAGACTACTTGCCAAAGGTAATCTTTACCACACCTTACGACCCGGTCATTTCGGTGTGATGGCCAGCTTCCTTACGACCTGGTCATTTCAGAAGGGTTTACATAGCATAGCATATCATAAACATATCATATCATTTCATATCAATAACATACCTTACGACACAGTCATTTCGGTAGCAACCTATGTAGGCCCATAATTTTGGGAAATGAGTGAGACCCTTGAGGATAACCCACTTACTACTCCAATCCTTCTCGATACTAAGTTATCATCCCATAAGAATACGTATACATATATATCTATGTATGCTTTTAAAATGAAACTTGACACTTAAACTTCAAATCATGCATACTTGGGCTTAGAAGCCAAACATACTTTCAAATACTATCATGCATACTTATCAAGAGTTTAACATAGTTCATAATCATGCATCATGGGCTAAAAGCCAAACCAACCTTCATGCCATGCTTCATGCAAAGGAGTAGCTCCATATCATATCATATCAAAATGGTGCAAACACCCAAGATGCTCCAAGAGCCATAACATATCATATCATAGACTTAGTGTGATCACAACTTATCCTTAACCCATACTTAATCAAATCATGGTCAAAATCATGTTAGGGACTTAGACCACATCAAAACTTTCACAGTGAACCCATGAATCATGCATGCAATGCCATGACGGATAATATGAATAACATGGGTAATGGAATTCAAACTTAATTTCACAATTTGAAAGATAATTCATCATAAATCATGTGAAAATCCATAGATAAGTCATAATGCAAGTTACCCATGCTTAATTAAATCATGAAAGGGACATGCAAGTTGATCATTAAGGGTTCCCATGAACATTAATAAATTCAAGCTTAAAAACATGTTTAAATCACCTAAAAACTACAACACATAATTCCCAACACTAAACAACAATAATAATTGAAGAACCTATAACTTAATTGAAAGCTTAAAATCATAATTTAAAGGTTCGGGTTCTTTGGATCTTCAAGGATGGAAGAAGATCCTTGAATCAACACCCACATACCTTGAAATCACCAAAGGAATTGCAAAATTGATCAAGCCTAGGTTGTCTTCTCCAAATTTCTTCAAGCTTTTTTCAATGGAGGTCAAAAGGATTTTAGAATTTTTAAAGTGAATGGAGGAGGCTTAGAATGGATGAAAATAAGTTAGGGTCTTGATTTAGGGGTTTAGGAGACTTTAGGATACCTAAAAGGGGCCTAGAGATTAATTAAATCACGAAATTACCATTAATGAATCAGACCTTTTAACTGAACACAGTTTCACACGACAGCTACAGTGCCCGTAAAAGTGACTCACGACCCATTCAACTTGCCGTGAGACAACACTTAGCAAATTTCCAATGCGAACTTTTGGGGGACTTTCTGGACCACTTGACGAGGGGTTTCACGGATCATATGACTTCACACAGAACGTGTACTGGTCCGTGGAGCCATAATTGGTTCATAAAACCACCCCACAGTACGGACAAGCCACTACCCTACCAAACGGACCATTTCATGGACCATACCAAGGCTCATGGCTCGTGGGATGGTCCGTGAGTCATGACTTGGGTTTTGGGTTAGGTCCTGGCCACCCTCAGCTCACTGGAACATGGCACGGACCCCCTCACAGACCGTACCAATTTTCATGGACCTTGGTCCTTGCCTTGGGCCATTTTCAGGGCCTATCTCAAATGTCTTCCGAATTTCAGGCAGTCCCACTCCTTTGGCCATAACTTCCTCATACAAACTCTGAATCGAGTGAAACTAGTTGCGTTGTGAAGATAATTCAAATAGATTCAATTTAATATGTAGCATCACACACGGTTCAATCTGCATCAAAAGTTATACTATTTCAAAGCTTACTGCCCAAACGACCTCTCTAGGCTTCAAAATGATCTATTTTGCGTTCGGCCACTTAAACTCAACCCGTGGCTACCAAAATTCAACCATGACCATTATAACATCATACAAGACCAACCATGAGAGGTTTTAAAAAAATTTGGGTCGTTACAGGTCATATATCTTAGTATAAAAATAATTGGTGGAATAAAACCAATCAAATTTAAGCTCTTTCAATTGTCTTCCCAATGCATCTAGTTTCACCTAATTTCGAGTTCGGATCAAGAAGTTATGTCTATTTTTGTAAAACTTGTTTGTATAGTGGTCTATGCGAATTTTTAAGTCTGGTTAATGGTCCTTACGTAATTTTGGGTTATTCTAAGGGTATTGTATTACCTTTTAATCTATCCTAATCACTTAAATCAGATTATAGACTTTCATTACAATTCATCCTCATTAGAAAATATTAGATTCTAGAGAGACAATTCCTAAATACTCCATTCAAGCAAGACCTTGAAGATTCAAGCTAGGATTTCAAATGGGCTTTCAATTCAAGCCAAATCCATCATAATTCTTATATTTTCAGCAAGGTATGTGGGAATTCATTCATGGTTCCTTTCAACCATGAAGCCCCAAAAGCTTTTATTATTTAATTTATGAACTTTAACCTTATTTTAAATATGAATCTTTTAAATTAGTGTTGATTTGATTAAATTGAGCTATTAGTTGTGTTTAATTGATGTTTTTACTATGTTATAATCCCTATTATTATGGATTACAATGATTTTATGAAGGTTTGAATATGCATGTCCTTTTAATTTTTGAAATTATGCAGGGGTAGTATAAATTATGTTTTAAATTATTGATTTCCTTATGATTTAAGTATAGATTCATCTTAATATGACATTTTAAATGTGAATCCCTATTGCCTCTGTTAATTCCTCACTCATTTATGGAATATGCATACATGAGCACTGGTTTTCATGAAGTTTATGATGTGGGCTAAGAGTCAATGATGATTATGATTATGTTTTCAAGGAAAGTATGATTATGACATGACATGTGATCACATAATGTGTATGATATAGTTCTTTGAGAATTATGGGTGTTTACACCAATATGTACAAGTATGAATCAGCTACTCCTATGCATGTATTCATGAATTAAAGTAACGATTTGGCTTTTTAGCCCAAGAATGCATGATTATGAAGAATATTTTGGCATTTAAGCCAAAGCATGCATTGTTATGATTTGAACAGACTTATCCTCCTTTTAAAAGAATGTATATGTATATGCATTCTTATGGGATAAGGACTTATTATCGAGTGGACTTGTTTGAGGGGGGATATGTCCAAGGGTATAGTTCTCAAGTCCCATAAATATGCGCCAAACATAGGTTCATATTCATGCCCCTTTGTGGATGATTATGATTTATGATTATGGAAATCCTTTCCAAAATGAGTGTTGTTCCCGTAAGTAAGGTATTCTCCAAAATGGGTATTGTTATCGTAAGGTGAGTAGATGAGAATGGAAATCCTTTCCAAAATGGGTGGTATTCTCGTAAGGAGAGGTTACTCATCTGAAATGGGTGGTGTTCTTGTAAGGAGAGTAAGGTCTACCTTTGGCAAGTAGATCACCCTTTCTTCCGGTGTAGGGTGAACATTGGAATTTCAAGTTGTAACTTACTTGGTCTTATATCTCGATTGAAGTCAAATCCCCGATATGTCTAAGTATTATGGCATTCATGCATCATGGATTTCATTGCATATTGATATTATATTCTTTCCTATATACTTCTTTCTATATATATGTGCCCTTGTTATCTAACATTGATTTATAGGTTACTCATGTTCATATGCATTGCATGCCTACATACTTAGTACATTCAAACGTACTAACACATACTTTTTGCCTACATGATCTAACCATATAGAGACTAGAGACTATATCCATCCACCTCATGATGGTTAGCTATTTCTCTTGAGGATTACTAGTGGTGAGTTCTTTATTCCAAGGACAAGAACCACCTTCTATATATCTACTTTATGTTATGTCTGTCTTGCGTCTTTGATGTTGAGGGTGAGTCAGGACATGTCTTGGCCCCCATCCTATTCTATGAACTAGAGACATTGATGGACATCATGTAAACTCTATGTACGAGCTTTTTATGTGTTATGCTTATTGTTTATGGAGACTATGATTATGCCTATCTTAAGAGGTTGATGCTATGATATGGTGATTATGATGAGATATGGAAATGTGGAAAGTCCTAAGACCTTTCTATGCCCATAGCAGGAGTCATACTTACCCACCCCTTAGTTTTTATATGCTATGTGCTATGTGAATTCATACAAATTCCTTTCCCGATGACATCCCCATAGCTTGAGTACTTAACTATGAGCCATAAACTAGACTCATACTTTTGCCCTACAAATTTCCTTTTCTTTAGTATTTTCATACTTTCTAATATGCAGGGCCTTATAATTTCTCTCCTTTGGGAACATTCATCCTGAATATGCTAAGTACAAGCTTTAAAGAGTAAAGAAGACGTTATCAACCCAACATGAATGCATAAATGCAACTTAAACACTTTGAAAAGTTTTGAAACTCATGCTTCAAAAATCATTCATATACAACCTCATAAAGATGTAAATATGCATGGATGACATTCAAACTGAAATGCAAGGAAATTGAGGTTTTTGGGCAAGAGTGCTTGATACCTTGGGCTTGAGTAGAGTGAAAGAGATAGGGGTATCACTTCTTCATGTCCGCTTCTGCCTCCCATGTGGCACTTTCAATTGATTTCTCCAAAGGACCTTGATGGATACAACTCTTGACTTGCCTTGTAACGACCCAGGCCTAGGGGCTAGTCGTAATATGACAAATGAGATACTCATAGGCACCTCATCTAATTCATCTTAGCATGTCAAGTATTCATAAGCATGAATTAATATATTTTGCAAAAGTAAACAGGATAAAGTCTACGGGATACCATTTAACAAAGGAAGTATCTTAAAACATACCATTTCATCCATAACATACCATCTGGAACATGAGTATATGGGTTTCGATAAATGGTCAATTTTCCTCAAATAGAAAAGATTCCAAATTTGAACATAGAAAGTAAAAGCCTCCAGTTTAAAAGCCTAAATATATATCGTGCCCAAAAATACATAGCATGAAACAAAAATAAGTAGAGTCCCAAACTAAGGGCTCACCAAAACTAAACTAGTCTTAGAGAGTTGAAAGAACTAGTCACGAGCCGAAGGAAGAGAAACATCGGTCCCTACATGGTGACATCATGTAGGCAAATATGCATTAGTACTTTTGGAATATACTAAGTATGTGAGATGCAATGCAAGTATGAAACCGTAATGCCATCATTTATAAGTTAAAGACATTAATGCATGGAATGGTAAAATAATATTTATGTGTGCTTAAGCATGCACAAGGAACAATGATCAACATGAATGAAAATAATACATGAATGAAACACATGTGATGGAACCAAGACATCAATAACATACTTTTGTAGGAATGGACTATAACTGATATAGAAGACTATGTGAGATACTACATGAAATCCAACATAACCTCCTACATTGGCACGGGAAGTTCACTTTTCAAGTGAGACTATATCACATAACATGCATCATCATATATAGTAATTGGTCTACATGGATCCACTTGCCTGGCTTACATGGATCCACTTGGCTGGCCTACATGGATTCACTTGCCTACAAGGGCTCCTATAGTGACACATAGTTAATGGGGCAAAGGGTTACTACTAGGATTTCCTTACCGGACCCCACCTCATTGCCTCATTCGGTGCTAAGTCATCCCACAAATTTTTTTAAAGCTTATACTTAGTCAAATAGTGACACTTAGAATCATAAGTAGCAATTTCAAGAATAGCTCGAAACTTAAGAAACCACCACGTGAGAATTGTCCTTGCATCTTGGGGACCATCATAAATATCATTGAGGACATTATTGGTATGCTTATATCTTTGATAAAACATCAACTTAATACCTTGCTTTCATTCCCTACTTATCATCATATAACATGCAAGGATTGACTTTAAACTTAATGGGCCAAATCATTAGTTGGGAAAAACTCACAAGTCATAAGAATCATGCATGATCATGGGAGTAATGTGCTTATTCAAAACATGCATTAATAGCCCACTCATCTTAATTTAAAACCCAAATCATTGGGGTCATCACTATCAACTTAAAACATATGAAAATACTTAGTAAAATATTACACAGTAGCATTTAAGGCATATTATAATATAAAACATCATGAAATCATCATTAGCATGCATGATAGGATTCAAGGAACTTAAAGAAAAGGTAAAAACTTTTAACGTAGGACTTTGTGGGTGAAAGGAGACTCACAAATCAACTCACATACCTTAGGTATAGCCTAAGAAGAAGGAACTTGTTGTTATGGAGAAGATCCTTGAAACCCTAGCCCTTTTTTCCTTGTTCTTAAGAGAATAAATGCCTTAGGAGTTTTTGAGAAACTGGAAGATGAAAACAAATGGGATCTCTTGGGCTTTAAGGTCTGCTTAGGGGCCTAAAGGGCCATAAAAATGACATAGTTTAGATCTTCGATTTACAAAAAGGAAAAATATTCCCTTCATTAAAATTGTTAGATACGAACCACAACACTCTGATTACAGGCCATGGATCGAACCACGAGTCATGGTTCTCGTCATCCTGTTCTCCTTTTCCAATCTTCAAAAATTAGTTATCAATGACCAAACAATGAAACCCCTATCCACGAGTCATACTTTGATCTACGAGTCGTGGATGACTCTATGGATTTATTACATACTTGGTAAAATTTCCACTTCTTTGGAAAGGCTAACCACAGACCGTGTAAGTGACTACAGGTTGTCCTATTGGTCATGGGTTACCTTCCAGAAACTCTAAATTTTCTTCATGTTTGGAACGCACACCTACAACTCGATCTATGGTCCATGTTTCCTTCCACAAGCCATATATGGTCTTCGTGGATCACTTTACACTTAGAAAAATTTCAAATATTTCTGAGGCTTTCATCCATTAGCCTAGTCTATGGCTCGTGGTTTAAACCAAGGGCCGTGAACTTAGCTTCGTGAAATGAGTCCTAATTATCTCTAGCTAAACTTTTTTGTACTTTCGAGGCTTCTAATTTTAGGTTCCATATATGCTTATCCAATATTTCAATTGGGACTTCCTCATATGTCAATTTCTCTTCAACATTCACCAGTTCCAAATACACAATGGAACTTGGGTCAATAACATACTTCCTCAACATGGATACATAGAAGACCGCATGAACCATTCTTACCTCCATGGGCAACTCTAACTCATAAGTGGCTTCATAACTTATCTCAAGATCTGGTAAAGACCTATATACTTAGGGCTCAACTTTCCTTTTTTGTCAAATTAGATCAAACCCTTCATAGGTGAGACCTTCAAATTCACCCAATCATCATCTTTAAACATAAGATCTCTCCTCCTAATGTTGGCATAACACTTGTTTTGACTTTGTGCCGTCTTCAATCTCTCCCTTATCAACCTTACCTTATCCAAAACGTCCAAGACCAAATTCAGACCTATCAAAGCCATCTCTCCCACTTCAAACCATCCAACTGGGGATCTACATCACCTTCCATATAAGGCCTTAAATAGTGTCATCACAATGTTAGAGTGATAACTATTGTTGTAAGAAACTCAATAAGCAGGAGATGTACAACAACTCCAATACACAAGATCTAAGCATATTCTCAAGGGTTTAAATAGTCCTTTTGGCTTAATCATCCATTTGTGGGTAAAACACCATGCTAAGCTTAACCTTAGTACCAAGGCCTCTTTGGAAGGATCTCTAAAAGTAAGAAGTAAATTGGGCACCACGATCCAAAATTATGGATAATGGAACCCTATGCAACTTAACCAACTCGTGAATGTACAATTTTACATAGTCTTCGACACCGTAGGTTGTCTTAACCAGTAAAAAATGAGTTGACTTGGTCATTCTATCAATAATGATTCAAACAAAGTCAAAGTGCCCCTTAGTCTTAGGCAAACGAATCACGAAGTCCAAATTAATCTCTTCCCACTTTCAAGCGGGGATCTCAATGTCTTGGGATAGGTCACCCGACCTTTGGTGGTCGACTTTGACTTATTGGAAATTATGACATTTGGCCATGAACTTTGAAATGTCTCTTTTCTTACCACCCCACCAATATACTTCTCACACATCCCTATACATCTTTGTAGAATTGGGGTGAATAGAATATGATGAATTGTGAGCCTCAAGATCAAGTTCCTCAACCTATCCACATCCGACACACATAATATTCCTTGATATATAAGGACACCATCTCCTACTTGGGAGAAAATCATTACTTTGACCTCTTTCATCAAGGTCTTCAACTCAACCAAGCTGGGATAAAGGTCTTGCTTGGATTTATCCTCCTCAACCAATGAAGCCTTGGGAACCATCTAGAACCATCATGCTACCATTTTTGGCCTCATCCAATCTAACTCTCATCTTATCCAACCAATGCACTTCCCTTGCCAACTCCTTATTCCCTTTATCAATTTGAACCACTCTCCATGGACACTCTACTAAGTGCATCGACCACAATATTGACTTTGCTCGGGTGATAATGTGCACTCGTATTATATTCTTTAAGGAGTTTCAACTACCTTTTTTGCCTTAAATTAAGATTTCTTTATGTGAACACATATTGGAGGCTTTTGTGATCGGTGAAGATATCAACGTGGATCACATACAAATAGTGACGCCATATCTTCAAGGCAAATTCCACAATCGCTAGCTCAAAATCATGGGTAGGATCATTACGCTCATACACTTTTAGTTTCCTAGAAGCATAGGAAATAACTTTGCCACTTTGCATCAATGTACACCCAATATCGACCTTGAAGCATCATAATAGACAACAAACCCTTCTAGTAGAGTCAAGATAGGAGTGGATGTGAGCTTATCCTTCAAAGTTTGAAGGCTCTTCTCACATTCTTCTGTCCAAAAGTGTCATGATTGAAGCCTAGGACCTAGACGTGATACGACGAATGAGAAACTCGAAGGCAACCCAAACAAGCCTCTTAACATATTATTTTCACATTCTTGGTTGTGGAATAATAAAAAAAGCATCAACATATAATTCTAAGGGAATAGAGAATTTGGACTCACGCTATGAGGATGAATAGGGGAATAGGATTGGCATGAATCACATAGCAAGCAATGCACTAAGGGAAGGGTAAGTATGACTCAAGTTATGAGGGAGTAAGGACTTAGGAATTTCATCACTTTCCATCAACAATAACAACATTGCATAACATCATATAGTGGATAAGGACTAAAGGATAAGTCTCTATAAAATCTCAATGTCTCATCATGAGTACATAGTAGAGCATCATAGTTTCCAACAACACATCTAAAACATGAGTAGGATGGGGGTCAAGACATGTCCATGGCTCACCCCTATCATAGAAAGTAAAGTACTAGTGTCTAAACATAAGAAAGATAAAAGGTAGGATATTGTCCCCGAAATGGAGGACTCATCATAATAACAATCTTCTCGAATCCAAGCTAACCACGTGAAGGAGGATGAATAGGAGCTCTGATCCCTACATGGTTAGATCATGTAGGCAAAAAATATGCATTAGTACTTGGAATGTACTAGTGTGTGGAATGCAATCCAACAATAGATAATAAGCTTCATAAGCAAGATTCATAATCATATACAATAGAATATAAGCTTAATACGTCATGCATGATAATGTTTTAATAGAAACTTGTATGAAAACGTACCTTCTTTAAATCATACTATATGGGAGAAGACCATAATTGACATAGACCATGTGAGCTACTACATGGAATCCAATTAATTCCTTCCATTGGGAAAAGTCCAACGAACTACCCATTGGGAAAAAGGGAATCTACTTGACAAGATAGATTCAAAAACTCACTAACTTTGCAATTGCATCTTTCATAACATAATGGCTTACGTGGATCCAATAGCCTAAGCTTGGCCTACAAGGGCCCCTATGGTGACACAAAGATTGAGAGACAAATTATTTTTAGATAATCCACCACAATCAGACATATCATATTTGGACTTTAGATATAGAATCATACATTTCATCTCATAAACTCATCATTCTCATAATATCCCATGGCATCATAACTTTCATAGCTTGTAAATCATAAAATAACTTCATAATTGAAAACCCTTGAAATCAACTTATGCAATTCCATGTAATAGATAATGAGTTTTGACATAATTAATACTTAATAGAAGTGATTAGGAAGAACCCATAAGAAATCAACATTAAAACTTGAATGATTTAGTAAATTAGTTTTTTGGGACTTCATGGGTGAAAGAGCTTATAAATGAAGAAATCCACACACTTTTGATCCTTGAAACTTGAAGAAGAAGACTTGAGAACTTTAAGAATCCCATTTTGAAGCTTTGTCCTCAATGGAGGAAGCTTGATCTCCAAGAAATGTGAGGGAACTTGATGGAGAATGTTTAGAGAGAAGTTTGAGAGGATTTGAGAGTGTTTAGAGCGAGGATTAGGTCTAAAAATAAGAGGGTTTTCATGAAATTACATATATAAAGGCATTGGAATAGGTCCCAACTAACTTTCTAGGTAAGAAATAAAACTCAAAAAATTTTAAACTATGCGGGATCAGGGGCGCGATGCAGACTTGTCGCACACCCTACTAGTTTGCACAATTTCACCCAAAAAAATTATTTTTTGATACGGGTGGCCTAAAAATCAAAGGTGACCCTTTTTCTACACAATTTCACCTCCTGAAAAAGAATATGAAGTCAGACTTGTGAAATAATGCACAAATTTTAAGATATTCAATAAATACATCATAGGGTCTTTTCGAGCTACATTGGGAGGTGTTACAATATCTTTCCCTTGGGAACATTAATCTCGAATGTTATGAAACTATGCTTGAAAGGAATGACATGATACGTTTCAGCCCTAATGGAAGTGTATTAATGCAACTTAAATATCATATTTATCAAAATCTCAAACTTATGCATAAAATGCCATTAAAACATGATACCATGAGCATGGATGCATGTAACTTGACTCTAAGGGTTGAATTACATGACTTAACATCTTAGACCTGATCATCTTATTACCTTGGTTTTGGTTAGAGTGGAAAAGATAGGTATATCATTTCATCATGTCCGCTTTCACTTCTCAGGTCGCACTTTCAACTTGTTGGTTCCTCCAAAGTACTTTAACGGACGCTACATCTTTGTTTCTAAATATACTTACTTGTCTATCTAATATTTCCACCGGAAGTGCTTCATAAGTCAAATTCTCCTCAATATTAACATCCTCCAATGGAACTATGGAATTTGGATCTCCCATGAACTTCCTCAACATAGACAGATAGAAAATCGGATGAATTGTATTCATCTCCAATGGCAACTCTAGCTCATATGTCACCTTAACAACTCTTCTCAAAATCTAAAAGGCCCTACATACCTAGGGCTCAACTTTCCCTTCTTGCCAAATTAAACTACACCTTTCATGGGTGTCACTTTCAAATAAACCCAATCATCATTATTAAACTCTAGGTCTTTTCTCCTCACATCGGAGTAGGACTTTTGTCTACTTTGGGCGGTCTTCAATCTTTTCCTTATGACCCTCACTTTTCCATGGCATCTATAATAAAATCTTATCCAATAAGGCAATCTTTCCAACTTAAAACCATCCCATCGATGACCTACATCATCTGCCATATAAAGCCTCAAATTGTGCCATCTCAATGCTTGAATGATAACTTCTATTGTAGGCAAACTCGATGAGAGGTAGATGATCATCTCAACTTTCTTTGAATTCCAAGACACAAGCCCTCAATGTCTTCCAATATTTGAATTGTTCTCTTGGCTTGCCCATCGATTTGAGGATGGAATGCGGTGCTTAACTTCACCTTAGTACCAAGACCTCTTTGGAATGACCTCCAAAATGATCTGAAATAATGGATAATGGAATCCTATGCAATCTCACTAACTCTTAGATATATAATTTAACATAATCCTCAGCACCAAAAGTTATCTTAATCGCAAGAAATGAGCTGACTTTATCATTCGATCCACTATTACCCATATAAAATCAAAGTGACTCTTGGTCTTAGGCAGCCCAACTCCAGAATCCATGTTAATCTCTTCCCATTTCCAAGTAGGATTTTCAATGTTTTGAGATAAGCCACATGGTCTTTGGTGTTCCACCTTAACTTATTGATAATTGGAGCAGTCGACCACAAATTTAGCAATATCTTTCTTCATTACATTCCACCAATACACTTTTCTAAAATCTTTATACATCTTAGTGAAATCGAGGTGAATGGAATAGGAAGAATTATGAGCTTTTTGCAATATCAAATTCCTTAAACCATCAATATTTGGTACACACAATCTCCCTTGATAACGATGCACCCAATCTCCCCTTTGTGAGAAGACCTCTATCTTTCCTTTCTTCACCAAAGCCTTTAATTCTATCAAGGAGGGATCAAGATCTTGGTTAGACTTAACATCTTCAATCAATGATGATTCGAAGCCATTTACCACCATGACACCACCATTCTCGGCCTCACTCATCTTTACCCCCAATCTAGCCAACCTATGAACTTTTTGTTTGCCAATTGTTTCTTCCTATCATCTTCAAGTTGTGACATACTTCCCATAGACATTCTACTAAGTATGCCGGCTACAACATTAGCCTTTCTCGAGTAATACTTTCTACTCATATCATACTCTTTGAGAAGTTCCAACCATCTCCTTTGCCTTAAATTAAAATCTCTTTATGTAAACATATATTGGAGTATGGTCGGTGAACACATCAATATGGACCCCATACAAATAATGATGCCATATTTTCAATGCAAATACCACGAACCCTAATTCAAGATCATGTGTTGGATAGTTCTTCTCATGTACTTTAGTTGCCTCGAAGTATAAGCAATCACCTTACCATTTTACATCAACACACAAACCAAACCAATTCTTGAGGCATCATAATACACAATGAATCCATCGGTATCCTCTGGCAAAGTCAAAAATAGAGCCTAAGTCAAACGATCCTTCAAAGTTTAGAAACTTTTCTCATACTCATCCATCCACATAAACTTC
This sequence comes from Solanum aculeatissimum, assembly GCA_038996855.1. Classification (NCBI taxonomy): domain Eukaryota; kingdom Viridiplantae; phylum Streptophyta; class Magnoliopsida; order Solanales; family Solanaceae; genus Solanum; species Solanum aculeatissimum. The sequence continues at coordinate 18,713 of JBCEWC010000509.1, read as the reverse complement.
ACTTTTTTTGAGTTAACTTATCCAATGGAGACGAAATGGAGGAGAACCCTTCAACAAAGCTTCTATAATACCCCGCTAGGCCCAAAAAACTCTTAAATATCTGTAGAAGTCAATGGCCTTGGACAACTTCTCACCGCTTTCATCTTTTTGGGGTCAATTTTTATCCTATCACTGGACACAATTTGCCCAAGAAATGCTACTTCCTTCAACCAAAACTCACATTCGTTAAACTTGGAAAATAACTTTTCATCCCTCAAGGTTTGCAAGACCATTATCAAATGCTCTTTATGATCCTATTCACCCTGAGAATAAACCAAAATATAATCAATAAATACCACCACAAATATATCAAGGTAGGGTTTGAATACCCTATTCATAAGGTCCATAAAAATAGCAGGTGCATTGGTTAACCCAAAGGACATCACTAAGAATTCAAAGTGTCCATACCTTATCCAAAATGTCATCTGGGGATTATCACAGTCCCTTACCTTTAATTGATGATAGTTGGACCTCAAATCAATCTTAGAAAAGTTCCTAGCCCCTTGTAATTGATCAAATAGGTCATCGATCCTTGGGAGGGGGTACTTGTTCTTGATGGTAACTTTGTTGAGTTGGCGATAGTTGATACATATTTGGAATGACCCATATTTCTTTCTTACAAACAATACCAGGGCACTCAATAGGGACCTACTAGGTCTAATAAATCCCTTTTCTAGTAAATCCTTCAATTTCTCCTTCAATTCCTTCAACTCTGTCAGGGCCATTCTATAAGAAGGGATTGATATAGGTTGGGTGTCGAGCAAAAACTTTATGCAAAAATCTATCTCCCTTTCAGGAGAGACACTGGGAAACTCATCAATAAACTCATTGACTATGAGAATCGACTCAAGAGAACGACTTTTGGATGAAACATCTCTGACCCTTACCAAATGGTAAATATACCCCTTAGAAATTATTTTGTTAGCTTTGAGATACGAAACAAACCGATCTTTACATGAAGAACTACCACCCTTCCACTCAAGATAAAACTTGGTACAACAGTTTCGACAATCTATGGTAGCATAAGAAGCATGCAACCAATCCATACCAAGTATAACATCAAAATCAATGATAGAAAGATCTACAAAATCATAAGGAATAAATTTATGTATGATGGACATGGGATAACATCTATAAACCTTTTGTGCAGCAATGGACTTATCAACAGGAGTACTAACTTTATAAGGCTCAATAAGAGTTTCAAAACATGCATGAAATCTATTAACAAGAAATGGTGTGACAAAGACAAATTTGCTCCTGAATCTAAAAGTGGATAAGCATCAAAATCACAAACTTTTAACATACCGGTAACCACATCCATGGTTTCTTCCATCTCTTGACGACCATGAAGGGCATAACACCTTTTAGATTTTAGGGCTCCTTGTGTTTGTCAACCTTTAGCTTGAGGCTTTGCATTTCCACTCTTGTAATCCCTTGCAAAATGGCCGGGCTTACCACGATTGTAAAAAATATCTTGGCTGACTAAACATTCACCTTTATTGAGCTTTCCACACTTTGCACACTTTGGATAAGCTTGCTCACTCCTACCTCTTTGGGACTTTGGGTTGGTCCCCTTATCTTTGTTGAACTCAGGAAGAGAAGCATTGGATGAACCTTGATTCCCTTGTTTGTGACCACCTTAGAATTTACTATGGCCACCACTCCCTTTGTGAAAGAATCCACCACTATCTATTCTAGATCTCTTAAATTCCCTAAACTTCTCCTTTACTTTTTCATCCTCAATTTATTCCGCATAGGTCATCAAATGGGAGATATCCATCTCTTTGATAAGCATAGCCATTTTGCATTCTTTAGAGACCAAATCCAAAACACCTAATATAAATTTACTCATTCTAGCCCTTAGATCTAACACCATGAATAGAGCATACTTGGAGAGCTTAGTAAACTTGAGAGAATACTCTCTCACACCCATGTTCCCTTGTTTAAGGTTTATGAACTCTTGCATTTTGACTTCTCTCAATTCAAATGGAAAGTACCTATCCAAAAATGTCATTTTAAACTTCTCCCAACTAACTCGGCCACTTCCTCACCTCTTTCTTAAACCCATTGGTCATACCAAACCTTAGCCACCCATTTCAATTGACAAGCCATAAGCTCGACCTTCTTCTCCGATGACACACCCATGATAACTACGATTTCATAAGTCTCATCAAGAAACTCAATCGGGTCCTCATTGACTTTTGACCAATGAAACTCTGACAAATTGATCCTCATCAAATCACAAACTCTTGTTGCCAAGGTAGGTGCTTGAGGAGCAATAAAAACCTCTCTATTAGCTTCATTGGCCAAAACTTGGGCCAACATAGTAAAAGAATTTTTAAACACCACATGAGAAATATTATCCTCTTATTGTTCGGAAGGGGCTTGATCTTTGGCCTCACCCCTTAGCAAAGGAGCTCTTCTTGGTGGCATTGTCTTGAAAGGACAAAGAGGGCATCGTTAGTTAGAGGAATAACCTTAGATACTTCTAATGGCACGATGTGAATCATAACAAAGTAAAATATTTCCTAAAATGCCTCATAGCCTCTATTCATAGATGTGGCGGGCTTCACACCCATGAACAAGACTCTACTCGACGCGGTGTGTTGGATTTTTAAGGACCATTTATAAACCTAGTATTCTGATACCAAGTTTAGCATGACCTAATCCTAGGGCCTAGACATGACACAGAAAATGAGAAACCCAAATACAACCCAAACAATCCTCTTAAAATATCATTTGCACATCCTTGGTTGCAAAATATTAAAACAAGCATCAACATATAAATCTAATGAAACAAGGGCTTTGGATTCACTCTATGAGGATGAATGGGGGAATATGATTTGCATGAATCACATAGCAAGAAATGTGCTATGGGGAGGGTAAGTATGACTCAAGCTATGGGGAAGTAGGTACTTAGGAATTTCATCACTTTCCCTAAATAATAACAACATCACATAGCATCATATAGGGGATAAGGACTAAAGGATAAGTCTCCATAAAAATTCAATATCTCATCATGAGTAGATAGCATAGCATCATAGTTTCCAACAACACCTCTAGAACATTAGTTGGACGGGGTCCAAGAAACATTCAAGGCTCACCCTCAACATAGAAAGTAAAGTACTAGTGTCTCAACATAAGAAAGATAGAAGGTAGGATATTATCCCCAAAATGAAGGACTCGCCATAATAACAATCTTCATGAATCCAAGCTAGCCACATAGAGAAGGATGAATATGAGCTCTGGTCCCTACATAGTTAGATCATATAGGTAAAAAGTATGTGTTAGTACTTGTAATGTACTAGTATATGGGATGCAATGTAACAATAGATAATAAGCTTCATAAGAAAGATGAATAATCATATACAAAAGAATATAAGCTCAATATGTCATGCATGATAATGCTTTAATAGAAACTTGCATGAAAACATAACTTCTTTACATCATACTATTTGGGAGAAGACCATAACAGACATAGACCATGTGAGCTACTACATGGAATCCAATGAACTCTTTCCATTGGGAAAAGGTCAATGAACTACCTTCCATTGGTAAAAGGCCAATGAACTACCTTTCATTGGAAAATACAAATCTACTTGCCGATGGAGATATCCAAAACTTACTAACTTCACAATTGCATCTTTCATAACATAATGTCTTATGTGTATCCACTAGTCTAAGCTTCGTCTGCAAGGGCCCCTATGGTGGCACATAGTTTGAGAGACAAGGGGTCACCGCTAGGACTTTCTAGTTAAATCCTACCTCAATGCCTCATTCAGTGCTAAGTCATTCCCACGGAATACATTTGAAAACATATGCATAATCATAATCATTATAAACTTTAAAAGCATATATTTAACATCATATACATATAAGAGTAACTCATCTTATCTTAAGATCCATATATAGGGCTTGCCCCTTCAAAAAGGATCTATATTTAGGTGATCTTGCCCTTCACTATCTTTAACTTTGAGAGATCCAAATCATCATAACTTTAACTTTCATAAGCTTTCATAACTTTTGTAATCAAACCCTTATCTTTGGAGATCATGTCTCCCTTTGAAAACTTTGATATGATAATTGGGTGGGCTCATGCAAGTAAACTTTAAATTATGTAACTCAAGAGGACTATGCATCATTGTAATAAAAATCATCAATTTAAATCATTCTTAGATAATCCACCACAATAATACACGCCATATTTGAACTTTAGATATAGAATTACACAACTCATCTCATAAAATCATCATTCTCATAATAACTCATGGCATCATAACTTTCATAGATTGGAAATCATAAATAACTTCATAATTGAAACCCTTGAAATCAACTTATGCAATTCCATGCAATAGATGAAAATTTTTGACATAATTTTTACATAATAAAAGTGATTAGGAAGAACCAATAGAAATCAATATTAAAACTTGAATGATTTAGTAAATTAGATTTTTGGGGCTTCATGGGTGAAAGAGCCCATTGATGAAGAAACTCACATACTTTTGATCCTTGAAACTTGAAGAAAAAGACTTGAGAACTTTAAGAATCCCTTTTTGAAGCTTTATCTTCAATGGAGGAGGCTTGATTTTCAAGAAATTTGAGAGAACTTGATAGAGAATTTTTAGAGAGAAGTTTGAGAGGATTTGAGGGTGTTTAGAGAGAGGATTAGGTCTAAAAATAAGAGAGTTTTCGTGCAATTACGTATATAAAGGTGTTGGGGTAGGTCCTAACTAACTTTTCAAGAAAGAAATGAAACTCAAAAAATTTTAAACTATACAGGACCAGGGGTGCTACGTGGACTTTTCGCGTACCTTACTAGTTTATGCAATTTCACTCAAAAAATTATTTTCGATAAGGGTGGCCTAAAAATCAAAGGTGACCCTTTTCCTACACAATTTTATTTTTTGAAAAAGAATACAAAGTTGGATTTGCAAAATAACGTACAAATTTTATGATATTTAAGAATACATCATAAGGTCTTCCCTAGCTATATTGGGAGGTCTTAAAAAAGGAACTTCACTTTCTCTTGTATCAACTTTGTCAAAGGAGATGCAATTGAGGATAACCCTTCTACGAATCTATGGTAGTAGCCCTATAAGCCCAAAAAACTCCTAATATTCATCAGTTTCAAGGGTCTAGGCCAATTCCTAACACCTTCGTCTTCTTAAGATCTACTTTGATTTCATCACCCGACACTACATGCCTAAGGAATGCAACCTCATTCAATAAAAATGCATATTTTTAAAACTTAGCAAGAAACTTTTCTTTCCTCAAAGTTCGCAACACTGCCCTCAAATGCCTCAAGTGTTCTTCCTCACTCCAGGAATAGATCAAAATATCGTCGATCAACACCACAACAAACATGTCAAGGTAGGTTTTGAATACCCTAATCATGAGATCCATAAATATTGTTGGTGCATTGGTTAGACCAAAATACATCACTACAAACTCAAAATGCCTATACCTTGTCCATAAATCCATCTTAGGAATGTCACCTTCCCTATCAAAGATCAATTTTTGAGAAGTATCTAGCCTCTTGCAATCGATCAAACAAATCATCTATCATCAGTAGTGGGTACTTGTTCTTTATGGTGACCTTGTTGAATTTTCAGTAGTCAATGCACATTTTAAGTGAGTCATCCTTCTTCTTCACAAACAACACCAATGTACCCAAAGGTGACTTGCTAGGACTAATGAAGCCCTTCTCCAATAAGTCCATCAATTAATCCTTTAATTCTTCCAACTTCATCGAGGCCTTACTATAGGGAGGAATGGAGATATGTTGGGTACCGAGGAGGAGGTCTACACCGAAATCTACTTCTCTTTTCAGAGGAACACCAGGAAATTCATTGGAAAAGACATCAAAAAACTCATTGACCGCCGAGATCGACTAAATAGAAAAAAATTTAGACTCAACATCCCTAATCCTCACAAGATGATAGATGCAATCCTTAGCAATCAATTTCCGAGCCTTAAGATAAGATATAAACCAACCCTTAACCACCAAATCATGACTTTTCTGCTTAAGAATAGGTTCATTAGGGAATTGTAACCTAACCTTATGAGTTCTACAATCAATAGAGGCAAGAGTTTATGTAAAATAGACACGGGAAAAACCGTATAGACTCTTTTAGCAAAAAATGACTCACCAACAGGGGTAGATATCAAAATGGGTTCATACAATATTTTCGGACATCTGTCAAACCTACTAGTAATGAATAGGGTAATTAAAGATAAAGTGGCACCCAGATCCAATAAATCATACACATAATAAGCATAAAACTTTAACTTACCGGTGATAACATTGGGTGACTCATCCACCCTTTGCCTCCCTTGAAGAGCATAGAATTAGTTATGACATGGTGAACCTCCTTGTTGACCCCCTTGTGCTCCTTGACCTCCTTGAGAACTATGTCCTTGGGGACGAACATCTCTACCTTTATTTGGAGCACTTGTATAATCAACAAGTTTGTGGTCGAGCTTGCCACACCCGTAGCATGCACCCACATCCATTAAACATTTATTGTCGTGGTTCCTCCCACATTTTGAGCACCTAGGAAAGCTTGGTCCACTATTACCTCCTTGAGCTTTAGGGTGAACCTTTGGTTTGGAGCATTTGATGACCCTTTGTCTTGAAATTTATGGCTTTGTTGAAAGCGACCACTTCCTCCACCCTTTGCACCTTAGAACCCACCTTCATAGCGAGCCCTCTTGGACTCCCCCATTCTCCTCTTACTAATCCTCTCTCCCTTAAGTTTCTTGGTATATGTCATGAGCCGAGATATGTCTATATCTCTTATGAGCATAAAGGTGCAACACTTTTCATTGGTCAAGTCGGACACACCCGACATAAACTTATGCATCCTTGCCCAGTGATTGGTAATTAAGTGAGGAACATACTTTGACAAATTATTAAATTTGACGGAATACTTCCTAACACTCATGGATCCTTGTTTGAGGTTCATGAATTTCTTCAACTTCTCTTCCTTTAGCTCAATAGGGAAGAAGCAGTCAAGGAAGGCGACTTTGAATTCCTCCAAAAAATAGGCTCATCGTCCACTCTCTCCATGTTTCATTGGGTGAACCATATTTGGGAAAAGCCTTTGAGTTAGTAGGCCGTTAGTTCTGCCTTCTCCTAGGAGGTCACCCCCATGATATCTAGGACCTTGTACACCTCGTCGATGAATTCTTAGGAGTCTTCCTCCACTTTAGAGCCATAGAACTCTGGAGGGTTCATCGTAGTGAAGTCCCTCATCCTTGAGGCCAGAGTCGGAGCAAGAGGATCTTGGGCTTCTTGATTATCTTGGTTGGCCATGGCTTGTGCCAATAATATGATAACATTTTAGTACTCGGCATGTGTGACCCCTTCTTCTTGGGGAGCCTCTGGGGTCGGAGGGGCTTGGTCCTTTTAGGGAATAAGGACCCTTAGTAGTGGCACTTTTCTTGGCGGCATTATCTAGAAACGCAAAGAACAAGTCGTTAGAGATAGGAAATCTTAGGACAAGTTCTAAGGCATAACATAGAATATGAAAGAAGTTAGTCGTTTCCTAAACGTCTCATAGCATCCTATTCATAGTTGTGGCGCATTTCACAACCATGAACAAGACTCTATTCAACGTGTTATGTTGAAGTTTTTAGGACCATTTACAAACCTAGTGCTTTCATGTCAAAATTGTCATGACCCAAGCCTAGGGCCTAGGTGTGACATGGCGAATGAAGAACCTGAAAGCACCCTAAACAAGCATCATAATATACGTAAGCACATCATTGGTAACAATAAGCAAAAACTACGAGATGGGGACTAAGGGACATCAACATAATCATAAAGAAAAAGGATCCAATTCATACATACATAGCCAAAATATTCAAAAATACCTCTAAACATGGATAAGTGAGAGGCTTAGACATGTCGCAAGCTCAGCCTTAAACATAAGTAAGTAAAACAAAGTGTCATAAGTCTCAAATGAAAGCTAGGTAAAAAGGGATATTGTCTTCGAATCTAGAGAAATCACCACAAGCAAAGTCTTCAAGTCCAATATCAATCGTGGGTGTGAGGAGGAGGATGATCACTGGGCCCTACATGGTGACACGATATTGGAAAAATATCCATTAGTATTATGAAATATACTAAGTATGTGGGATGCAATGCAACAAGGAAATCATGCGTCAATGTAGCCAAGATGCATAATCATATTAAAGGCAATAAACCCAATAAGTAATGAATGACCAATGCCTTATTGAAAACATCCATGAAATACCATTACTTCATAACATATCATGTACATAGGAGGGAGGATGTCACGACCCAATGGTGGCTGCTCCACTGGACCATGAACCATCGGAGCCTAATGCTGATATAGAGTCTGAGCTCCTCTTCCATTTTGAGAACCGCATGGCATGCCTTTCGTATTACCACTTAAAGCAAAACTCTCAATACACTCTCAATAAAGTATCCTGCAACAAAGGTGTAGCTATGGGATCTAGAAGAACCTGGTCCTCATTAACCTCGATTTGTGGATCTAGAGAATCCCTTCTAGTCTGCCCTCAAACTGGTGTCACTCCTCAAGCATGACCTCTAGCTCGACCCCTTCCCATACCTCTAATTGGGGCCTCATCAACTGTCTCAGGAGCTTCCTCACCTCTACCACTAGTAACAGTAGCTCCAGTCTTTGCCATCTGTCAAAATAACATGGGCTTAACTCATTACTAACAAAGATAACCACATACCATGAGAGAGAATAAATAAAATAAAAGTTTCTTAACAGTCTTCATAGTCTCTCAAAGATAAGTACAAACGTCTCTGTACCGATCCTCAAAACTCTATTTAGACTTGGATCGTACACACGTGAGACCTATGAACCTAGAACTCTAATACCATCTTCATCGCCCCAGGTGAATAGAATAACGAGTACAATGAGCCTCCTCAAGAATCAATATAATCAAGTCACCCACCATGGGCACACAAACCCGTCTACCAATTCTCAAAACACCATCAGGATCAAGTACTGCTTCCTTAGCCTCTTCTCTGGTCACTTTATCTCTAATGAGGTATAACTTCTCGTCCTCAAACTGGCACTCACGAATATGATCCATCAAGGAAGAGTGAGCCTCAATAAAAGAAAGTACACCACCCTCATAAAAAATTATAATCTAACTAGAGAATTAGCGAGACGCTGAACATCCCTGGCCAAAGGTCGCTCCTCAACTTGTATGGCAGCTAAACTCCCCATGCTAGAAGTCTTTCTACTCAAGGCATCGGCCACCACATCAGCCTTTCTTGGATGATATAAGATGGTCAAGACGTAGTCCTTTAGCAAGTCAATCCAACTACATTGCCTCAAGTTCAAATTCCTTTGACTGAATATATATTAAAGACTCCTATGATCAGTGAAGACCTCACAATGTTCATCATACAAGTAATAACGCCATAACTTAAGCACAAAAACCACTGCCACTAACTCTAAGTCATTGATAGGATAGTTCTTCTCATGGGCCTTCAACTGTCTAGAAGCATAGATAATCACTTTCCCCTTTTGCATCAATACACCACCTAAACCAACTCCTGAAGCATCACAACATACCATGAAGTCCACACCTACCTCAGGTAGTGTCAAAATGGGAGCTGAAGTCAACAAAGTCTTGAGCTTTTGGAAGCTCACCTCACACTCATCAGACCAATGGAAGGATATATTCTTCTGAGTTAATCTAGTCAATGGGGCTGCAATGGGTGAAAAACCCTAAACAAATCACCGATAATACCCAGCTAACCCCACAAAACTATGAATCTTAATAGTTGAAGTAGACCTTATCCACTCTTGAATTACCTTAACCTTACCAGGTCCACTCTAATCCCCTCCTTGGATACCACATACCCTAATAATACCACCAAATTAAGCTAGAACTCACACTTGTAGAATTTTGCATATAACTTTTCCTCCCTCAACCTCTATAGCACTATCCTCAAGTGACGAACATGATCAACCTCAGTCTTGGAATACACCAAGATATCATTAATGAATACTATCACAATATAATCTAAGTACAAGCAAAACACCCTATTCATGAACTCCATGAACGTTGTAGGGGCATTAATCAACCCAAAGGACATCACTAGAAACTCATAGTGGACATAACAGGTATGAAAAGTTATCTTAGGAATATATGATGCTCTAATCCTCAACTGATGATAACCAAACCTCAAGTCAATCTTACAGAACAAAGTCGCTCCCTAAAGCTGATCAAATAAGTCATCATTACAAGGAAGATGATATTTATTCTTGTTAGTCACTTTGTTCAGCTACCTGTAATCAATGCACATCCTCATGGACCCATTCTTCTTCTTTACAAACAAGACCGGAGCACCCCAAGGTGATACACTAAGATGAATAAATCCTTTGCTCAACAAATCTTGAAGTATGGGCTTAGTGCCTGGCTCTAGGTCAATAGCAAAGTCAATATCCCTACAGGGAGGAACACTTGGTAGATCAGTAGTAAACACATCGACAAACTCTTGAACCATAGGAATGGACTCCATAGAAGGTGGTTCAATATTAGTATCTCGAATGAAAGCCAAGTAAGACAAGTACCCCCTATCAATCAATTTTTGAGCATAGAAAAAGGAGATAACTTTGCTAGGATAAGAACCATTATCACCCTTCCATTCAATTTTTGGTACACCGGGCATGGCTAAGGTCACAGTTTTTGCATAACAATTAAGAATAACATGATAAGGAGAAAGTCAATCCATCCCCAAGATAACATCAAAGTCTACCATCTCTAGGATAATCATATCTACCCAAGTATCGTACCTAACCAAAGAAATAAAATAGGATCGATACACTCGATCCACCACTAAAGGCTCACCTACTGGTGTAGAAACATGCATGGGCACTAACATTCGATCACACAATAAATCAAACCCAGATAAAAAAATATGTAGACACATAAGAATAGGTAGATCCATGATCAAATAACATAGATGTAGACTAATGAAAGATTGGAACAATACTTGTAATAACTGCGTCTAAAGCCTTAGCCTCGGGTCTCCCAGGAAAATCATAGCACTGAGCTCCTTTGCCACCCCTGGTCTGGGAAACACATTGATCTCCACCATGTGGAACCAAAGCACCACTATCTAAAGTCCTACCACCTCTAGCAGTTTGACCCCTTCCCCGATCCTTGACCGGTGGAGCCGAATCTCTAACTGGAGTTGTTGAATAAGTATGATGAGGTCCCAAATGAGTCTGAAAGGGATAGTGTCAAATAAAGTGGCCTGAATCCCCAAACCCAAAATAATACCTTGATGTAAAAGACTATTGTCCACCAAATGAACTACTATGGCCACCACGAGTAGAACTGTAGGACCCGCGAGACATCTGTCCACCCTCATCTACTAGCATAGATGCATATACTGGATCATGACGCCTAAAAGATCCACCACTCTTATGTGAACCTCTACCTCCTAATGAGGTACCAAAAAATATCCTGTAGTACGCGCCTTCTTAGGGTCCCCAAACTTCTCTCGAACCAACAACTTTGCCTCTTTGGCGGTACTCACAATAGACTGAAATGAAGCTCCCTCACGAGCTGCTCTGAATATGTAAGATCTAATGGAGAAATTCAAACCTCTCATAAAACTGCAAACTCTCTCCACCTCATATGGAATCATAACTAAGGGATGTCGAAATAACTGACAAAAATGAGCCTCATACTCAGTAACAGTCATACCACCCTGCCTCAAGTCCTCAAACCTCAATCGGCTCTCCTCTTATACACTCCAAGGAATGAAATGATCCTAAAATACACTAGAGAACACACCCCAATCCACTAGAGGGGATCCAATTGGTCTGGACCTCACATAAGTCCTCCACTACTCCCTAGCTAGTCCACAGAGATGGAGTGCAACAAAACAGATACCATGTTGATAAACCAAACTCACTGCCTCTAGTATCTCATAGAACAAGGTCAAAAATTCATGAGCGTCCTCGCTCTTACCACCCTAAAATTAAGGTGGTTTCATCTCCTGAAATCTCTCGTAACTAAGTAGATCATCTACTACCAAAATTACCTCTGGAGTGGGTTGCACCCCAATAAGCTGGTGCAGGATCAATCTCAACTCTAGATACCCTAAACACTGTCTGTCGAATAGAATAGGTCAAATTACAAATTATAATCAAGTCCTAAATATCAAGTCTAGGATTAGGTCTCAATTTTCCTCAACATCATAGATTTGGCAATATTCATATAATACAGTACACCTAAAGTTTAATTACTTATCTCAATATATTAAAATTTGAAACATGTAATAAAATAGGTTAGTGGGATTTAACAATTTCAGAGGAAAAAATAATAAAAGAAAAGGAGAAGCATACCTGCATAACTCGAAGGATCCCTGGCATGCTTGTTGTATTACTACTCGGAGCAAAACTCTTAAGTACACTCAGCACCCTCAATAAAGTATCCTGCAACAAAGGTGTAGCTGTGGGCTCTGAAAGAAGTTGGTCCTCATCAACCGCTATCTATGGCTCTAGAGAAGCCCCTCTAGCCTGCCCTCTAACTGGTGTCGCTCCTCAGGCATGACCTTTAGCTCGACCCCTTCCCCTACCTCTAATTCGGGCCTCATCAACTGTCTTAAGAGTTGTCTCACATCTACCACCAATAATAGTTGCTCTAGTCCTTTCCATCTATCAAAAGAACACGAACACAACTCATTACTAACAAAGATAACCACACACAATGAGAGAAAATAAATAAAATAGAAGTTTCCTAACAATCTTCATAGCCTCTCAAAGATAAGTACAGACGTCTCTGTACCGATCCACAAGACTCTATTTAGACTTGGCTCGTACACACGTGAGACCTATGAACTATAGGGCTCTAATACCATCTGTCACAACCTAAAAATGGACGTGATGACACTCATCTTAATCTACCAAGACAAGTCAGCCAAAAATCTAAATTGCAATAATAAAATGTAGAAGGATAATAAAAATAAAAGTTTAACTGCAGATATAAGCCAACTTAATTAAAAATTCCCCCAAAACTTGGTTTTCATGTGTCGTATGCCGTGACGGATACTATAATTTCGAGGGATGTGTTACACGCTGCGATGAATACTATGATTCGAGGGTCGTGTCACACGCTGCGATGGATGTATAAACGAAAAGTCTCCTATGGGTCCCGGACTGAGAGACAACGAGTGTGTATCATTAGGTTAGACATGCATCATTATACATGACATTATTCTATTGCATTGCATTGCACATCTTTGTCATTACTTGATTCCTTGTGTTGTTGATCTATAATTGTTGGTGTGATATTATTGAGCTATACGATATGTAACTTGTGAAACTGTTAGGTTGGGCTAGTGTTTATGCAGGTTGTAGTTGTAGAGGTTAGGTTGGAGTGTTAGGAGTACCCATATTCTATATTACTTGATTTTATGTTTAGTAGTTCACTTGTTGGGTTTCGTGTGTTTGGTACTGACCCCTTGCTACTACTTTGGGTAGGTTACGAGCCTGAATCTTTGTGATACTCTCTATTCTTTCTTTTCCAAGGCTCTCTGTGGAGATTGTGTGAGGTAGTTGTTTTCTATCCCAGCAAACTTCTCACTCCTATTTATGATTTTGTTCTATATTAGAGACAATATCATTTGAGACTTGTAATTTTCTTTCAAATCTATTGTAACACATTAGAGGCTTGTGCACATGACAATCAGGTTTTGGAGAAATTTTTAATTAAGTTGACTTATATCCATAGTTAAACTTTTATTTTTATCATCCTTTCGTATTTTATTATTATAATTTAAATTTTTGGCTGACTTGTCTTGGTGGGATAAGATGAGTGTCATCACATCCATTTTTAGGCCATGACAGAGGAGATCTTAACTGACACTTAGACTATGCGAACTACTATATGGAATCCCGATGTTGCCTCCCCACGGGAAAATGAGTAGTCTACTTGACAAGGTAGACTATACCCCACATTTATGGGTGTCATAAACATAGAGCTATATGTGGATACACTAGATAATACATAATTTTATGGTGGCACGTAGTTATGGGAAGTAAGATTTTATATAAGGACCCTTGGTGATCGTTCCTCACCCTAAATTTCATTCGGTGTTAAGTCTATTCCCACAAAATACATAAACATAATCATAATCATACATGTATAAGCTTGAAAAATATAACATCATAATAAGAGTAGCTCATCAAAATTTGTAACCCTTTCAAGTGAGCATTTTCCTTTCACAAGAGGGTGTGTCATAACATCATAAAAAGGATTTCATAATTTTGCATAGTTTTCATAGAAATTCTATGGATTCATAACATACTTGGTAGCCCTTATCATTCATAATATTCATGAACTTACATAACATAGATTGTAACCTTTCATCATACTTCATCATGTAACTTTAACTCAAAACTTGGCAGGTTTATGCACATGACTCAAAATCATGCAACTCAAATGGAACATGCATAGATGAGATAAATCATGATCATTTCTTACAACTCAAAGCAATCCACCATAATCTTAGAAAACCCTAGTTAAGGCAACATGAAGATCATCTCATAAATCATAAACTTTCATAGCATGTATAGCTCAAATAACCTAAAATATTACATAGTATCAACATTTGAAAGAAGTTAATGCAATTTCATAAAATACCCATACTTTGAAATTTAGATAGGCAGGAAGATTCTTGAGCTTTGTGGAGGAAAGGACTTCACAAATCAAACTCACATACCTTGCTATGATTTGGTGAAGAAAATCTGGAATGAAGATGAAGAATTCAAAACCCTAGCTTGAATCCCTTCACTTGGCACTTGGAGGAAACTTGGGAGTGTTTTTGAGGTCTATACTTGGAATAATTTGAGAATGGGTTGAATGGTAAGGATCCGAAAAGTAATAGGTTAGAAAGGGGTCATTTAGAGTCTAAAATGATGTAGTCAAAATTACCCTTCTTAAAAACTGTCAGGATTCCATCTATGAGATCCATCTATGACTCGTAAAATGAAGTATGGACCGTAGAATGGAGGTTTCGTCCAGTTGAATTTGGAACCCTCTGAAAAAGTTTCTAAAACTCAATCCATGATCTCACTTTATGGCTCGTAGATCAATTTATGAATCGTAGAATTCATTCATAAAGTGGCCCAACACTTAGAAAATTTTCAATCCAGGGGGCCAAACTATGACCCCTGCTTACGAATTGTAAACATGAGTACGACCCGTCCTGTTGGTTCGTATATCTCACTTCAAAAACTCCAAAACTTGATCAACCTTGGTCACCATTCCATGAACTCATAGTACGGTTTGTAATTTCTTTTTTACGGACTGCAAATCCCACTCATAAACCTCACTTACATTTATTAAAACTTTTACCCCTGCATTCCCAAACCATGAGCCTGATCTGCGACTCGTGAATTTAACCACGAGCTATAGACTGAACTCGTATTTTTTCCCTAAAAATTTCCAAATTTTCCTATCTTACGCATTTTCATACTTTCTAATATGTGAGGTCTTACAATGTCCTCTAGAGAAGCCACCTTCAAGCAATGCACCTCCAAAGTGAGGGACCATGAATATGATTTCTGATTGCATCGTGATTGGCTATCCATATGTCATCAAAGAAGTTAACTTTGTTCCCCTTCCCCACTACCCATCTAGCACCGAGCATGCAGTTATTACACCCTTTTCTAATGCAAATCCAAGGAGCAGCAATCAAGCTTTTACCTATGTACATATTTTTATTGTTGTAAGTGCTTAAAGGAAAGGACTTGAGACTACAATGTTGTTTTCTCATTTGAATTATTTGAAGTTAATTAATTATTATTTCAATAAATTGATCACTTATAAAATATTAATTTTTAATTTAATAAAGATAGATCATTTATTTTTAAAATTAAAAAAATGATAAACAATAGTAAAATCGAATAAGTCATCTTCATTACTCATAAAAATTATAAGTTGTAGTTTTAATATGTAATTAATATCTTAAAGGTCGCTCAATTTTGAGGATTTATTTATAAAAGTCATTGAACTTTATTTTGTATCAATAAAATTACTCAATTGGACCTTTATATCAATCAAATTACTCCACTAAATTAATTATCAAAAAGAAAAATTGACATTAGCAAAATATCATTTTTATATTATGTATATATGAACCCACAAATAAATAAAACTTAAATTTGACATAGCAAATTTTTTTTTTTGAATATTATGTAAATATTAATGCACAAATAAATAAAATTTGCAAGCTAATTTATTTAAATAAATTTAGTAGTACAAGACTACAAATACAAAACAAGAAATTAATAAAATATAAAAAGTGATTAAAAAGATTTGAGGGGTATTTTTTCTTTACATATTTAATCCGATGATATTAAATTATATGAATTACTAATACCATCAAATACAATATATTAGAATATTAATTATACATCCTATAACATCTGAAGGATGTATAACTAATACATGAATTAATTATATGTAGACCCAAAATTCCTAACAAATATAGTACTAAATAATATCATACTTGATACATGGATTATTTTTCTTAATACGCTTTTTCAAATGACCTTTTAAGTGGTCATTTGGCTACTGATTTAGAGCCAATTTGGAATGATATTTTCAGTTTTTTTAACCAAAGAGAAATCTAAACTTTTTACATCAAAAAAGAAATTTAAACATTTTTTAAATGTTTGAAATTAAAAAGTATTTATAAGAATTTAATTTTAAATTAAAATAATAAAAATAAGTCAAAAGTTATTAATTTAAAAGTTTATTTGAGTTGTGAAATATAATAATCTAGAGATTAATTAGGTAAAAATCTAATTATTCATATATTAATTATTTTATATTTTATTTTTTACTTTTCACATAATAATATATAAATTAACCATAATTTATACATTTTTTTTAATTATACGAGATTATTAACTAGTAAGCAAACATCGTACTGATTGTGCCAAATTTTGACACACAACAGTTTAAAAAATTTAAAATACTATTGAAAATGATACTAGTCGTACCAATTTTAATACTTGGAAAAGTTACTTCTTAACCAACCATGAAACACCCCCTTAATTCTTGCATACCGAAATTAAACTATAGTTACCTACTAAAATTAACAAATCTTGCAAACTCAAGTATCTACCTCAAAAATATTTGTCAGGTATTTGAGATATAGTTATTTCTAAATTATTACTATTAATTTAACAGATCAAGAGAGAAATCATTCTTTTCAACTTTATTCTTAATGTTAATTATTTTAAAGTTAAGAAGAATATAAATAGAAAAAGATTAAGGAAATAACAGAAAATATATTAATCTAACTACATTTTTAATTATTTTTTTAAATTTTTTTATGTGAAATCTTATCATCGGAGTTAAAAAGAGACATAGGGGGTGACTTCGTTGCAATTGAGCAGAATAAACTTGCACCAACCTTTTATTTTTTCAAAAAAGAAAATGACACTGGAAAATTAACAACCAGACATCATATTAATTTACTTGTTAATTCTTGAAAAATATTATGGCAATATAAAAAGGGTGAGTACTACAGTCCAAATTCGATCTTATCAACTCCTAACAAACTTATTAATCATAGTACATCAAACTATTGAAGAATGGGATTAGTTTAATTGTCCTTTTTTTGTTCCCAATGGCCGCCAGATTAAAGTTTATTAAATTAATTATTGTCGTGATGCTAGAATATGGATTTTAATCAGATGAATGCCAAGTGTATGGTTATCAAAAATATTTTAAAGTCAAAAGATGCCTTAAGTGATAGAGCTGATGACGTGCCTATTAACAACAATAAAAATACTAAAAATGCGTGTCACGGTACACTATCAAATTAACTCTAATATTCTATCATTACTATAGCTGATGAATTTCTTTTCGAATATATAGAAGCGGCCAACCAGCAGCTCAAGCAGACAGTTATTGAACAATATATCTGTTTTAATTATTTAATTTTAAATTTTTTAAAAATAAATTAAAATTTTAATTAATTATTAAAATTAATCTATTGACGTCACGTAAAAGGAACAAGAGAAATAATATGTACTATAATTAAAAAATTACATAAAAATAATCATGAATCTAGAAAAATACGAGGCTAAGGAGCAGTTGAAGCAGGCAACTGTTGGACGACATGCTCGCTTAAGCAGGTATTTGTTCATTGACGTATTTGCTTCAGCTGCTTGATTTTAAAAAAAATTAAAAACAAACAAAAAAATTAATTGATTATTGAAATTAAATAACATGTATTATTTAGTTAGAAAACTACGTAAAAATTATTACCATGAATTTAAAAAAATACTATAAATTACAAGAATTAACAACTTCAAATGTTTAACATTTTTTGGGGGTAAGTAGGATAAGTGGGTAGTAGTAAGTAGTAAAGTATGATAGTGTATTTTTTTGTATTTAAATATATATTTTTATATTTATTATGTATTGCATTTTTATTTATCATTAATAATTCCATTTTATTTTTAATTATTTTCATATTTTTTGTATTTAAATATATATTTTTATATTTATTATGTATTGTATTTTTATTAATCATTAATAATTCGATTTTATTTTTAATTATTTTCATAATACTCTATATTATTATATCTTTCATTGTCTATTTCTTCTAATTCTTTAAGCCATTCTTG
>JBCEWC010000508.1:0-55340 GCA_038996855.1 Solanum aculeatissimum | reverse complement strand
GCCCAAGTATGCATGATTTGATGTTCAAGTGTCAAGTTTCCATTTTAAAAGCATGTATATGTATACGTATTCTTGTGAGATGATGACTTAGTACCGAGAAGAATTGGAGTAGTAAGTGGGCTATCCCCAAAGGTCCCACTCCTTTCTCGAAACTATGTGCCACCATAAGTTGCTATCGAAATTGGAGGCCCATAAGGTATGCTTTGATATGATATGATATGCTATGTTATGTAAATTCTTACGAAATGGGATACCCATAAGGAAGATGTCCATCACACCGAAATGGGAGGCCCGTAAGGTGTGGTGTAGATTACCTTAGGCAAGTAATCTTCTCCGTTCCAATGGGAGGCCCGTAAGGTGTGGTGTAGATTAGCTTGGGCAAGTTCATGTTGTAGCTCACATGAGTTTGGATGTTGATTATGGTTCCATCCCCTCTATACTATAAGCATTATGACATTTCATGCATCATGATCTTCATGGCATATTGATATATTGGTCTTTGTTATATTCTCTTCTATGTATGTGACCTTGCCATGTAGGTTGTTATAGGTTCATGTGTACACATTGCATGCCCGCATACTTAGTGCTTTATTGTGCTAACCCATACTCTTGTCTACATGTTCTAATTATGTAGGGATCAACGACGACTTCTATCTACCATTGAACGACGAGTGATCTCTTTGAAGCTACTAGCTTGTGGTGAGCCCTTTTTCCAAGGGCAA
Source organism: Solanum aculeatissimum (assembly GCA_038996855.1). NCBI lineage: Eukaryota > Viridiplantae > Streptophyta > Magnoliopsida > Solanales > Solanaceae > Solanum > Solanum aculeatissimum. The sequence continues at coordinate 54,618 of JBCEWC010000508.1, read as the reverse complement.
TATCTACTTTCCTCTTCCTTGTATTATTTTTACTTTCTTTCTTTATTACTTGAGGGTGAGCACAGATTATGTTGAGGCTCCGCTCTATCCTATGTAGAGGCTATGTTGGACATGTTAGACTCTTGCACGTTATATTATGCTTATTTTGGGATGCTATGACTATTGGGATTTGTTTATGGAAATGATATTCCGATTATGCTTATGATCAGGTTATGGGATTGTGAATGTTGAGAATGTGCTTATGTGGAAAGTCCTCTAACCCGGAATGCCCCCATAGCTTGAGTCCTTCTTACCCGCCCCTAAGAAATACTAGTTATGTGCTATGTGATTCATGCTCATCCCATTCCCAGTAACATCCCCATAGTTTGTGAGCTAGAGCGACCGGTTTTTACCGTCAACTGAGCTTGCTTATAATAAAAGAAATCATACCAGTATTCAGATGGTCCCGTTTGAGGCACTATATTGTCAATGATGTTGTACTCGCATTGGATGGTTTGAGTTTACCGAGCTGGTCCTGTATAGTATAGGCTTATCGCAGGATGTCTTAGTCAGGGTTCGGGTTATCCAGGATAGACTATTGATAGCTCAGAGTCGGCCCAGACCTACGCCAACAACAAACACCAATTTTTGTAATTTGAGATTGGAGATAAAGTGTTTTTTAGGGTATCAACCATAAAAGCAGTTATGTTGTTTGGTCGACGGGTTAAGCTTAACCCCCGATATATTGGGCCTATCAAGATTTTGAGACAGGTTGGGCTGGTTGCATATGAGTTAGCCCTATCTACAACTTATTCTATTGTACATCCTATCTTCTATGTCTTGATGTTGCATCGATATGTTCCAAATGAGTCACATGTGCTTCAGTATGATTCAGTTGAGTGAGATGACCATCTGACATTTGTTGAGGAGTTTGTGGTCATTTTAGCCAGGGATACTAGACAGTTACGGTCCAAGGTTATACTGATTGTTATGATTCTGTGGCGACACCATTCAGTTAAGGAGGCTTCCTGGATGTTGGAGACAGGGATGCAGGAATAGTACCCAAGCCTATTTGAGTCATCAGGTATACCTTTATCTTTTAATTTTGCGGATGAAATTTCTATTAGTGGGGGATGTTGTAATGATAATCCAGGTCATATTTGTGTTTTTGTAATTATTTTGTTGATTTGAGTATGTGCATGGGAACCTCGGCCGATTTGTGACTTATTGGGACAGTTGGGATGGATATTAGTTGAGTTGGTTATGATTTGTGTGGATTGTTGAGTTAGTGGGATATCATAATGGTAAAAATAAGTTTTCTATTAAAGACCTAGCAAATGACCTCAGATGGAATTTTAATGGTTCCACCAATTCCAAGACTGCCGAATTATGCTAGAAACGTGTTTGGTCCAAGGTCTGAGGGTCCCAGGGTAAGTTTAATTCAGAAATTATAAAATTAGCTCACCGAAAGCTAAAAAGTAATTTTCTATATAACCTAGCTAAACGTGCTCAGAATGGGAATCTGATGGCATGGTAAGCATCGGAAAGTTGAAAATAACCTAAAATGATCTTTTGTCAGATGGTCGGGGCTTTCGGGTATGTTTTGACACCACTCAGTTCTCTTAGCTAAAATTAGCTAGAAGGAAGTAGACTGTCCTTTTCCCGTCACATGCTCCGTTTGGAATTCTGACTACATGAATGGATCCAAAATGTCAAAATCCGTGTGGTTAAACTATTTATTTGCATAAAATGGACATCGGACGGGCCAAAAATGCCTCGGGAGAGATTTGTAGTTAGTTGGTGCAAACAATAGCAAAGTAACCCTCCGCGTTAGTGGAGGGTCTGGGAAGGCATACAGAAGGCAATAACGCAAGAGCCCCATGTTCACACAGCTGAGGGTATGTTCTTGCATGTCCGGGCATGCCAGAGGTGTGCATTCCTGGTGCCTCACATGCATTCACGGAGGCCTGGTACATGCCAAGGTCCATATTTGTGGCACGGTGCCCACTCGCACAAGCATGGGGGTAAGGCTGTGCCATCCTATAAAAGGCTTTTAGGCTGGTCACGATAACCTTGGAGGCAAAACTTTATCCTAGCCTAATTTTTGATTATTAACTCTATTTTTAGTGATTCAAGAGGCTACGTTGTACAAATTCTGAAAGGAACGCTATGGAGGTGTTGGATTAAAGTTTTGGCATGTATTTCTAGGTAAAATTCCTATTTTTTTCTTATTATGCATAAAAAATGTGTAAAACATTTACATTATGGTATCTCGGTCGATCCTTATCGGAATTAAGTGAATTTTGTATCTAAGTTGTTCTACTTTTTGTGAGGAATGTTGTGGCATATTTGGATTATGATAATTTGACTATATTTTATTGGAATCTGATCGAGAAGTTACGTAAGAAATATTTTTTGATAAAGAGCCATTTCTCTTTCTTATGGGATATATTTTGGGCTCAGTTTTTGACTATTGACTCGGGGTGAAATGGGGATCATTTATGAGGGTTTGTTCGTGATTTCAGGCATGGGCCTTATTATTCCCCATTTTGGACAAAATTGATATAATTTTCTCAGATTCTTGGGTTTTTATAGTTGAATAAGTCATAACGATCTTGTTATTTATATTTTCATAGTTAAGTAGCATCGGGAAGTGGTAAAGAAAGGAAAAACTTGTATGGATTGATCCAGGATACGGGTAACCCACCTTCCAGGTATGCTTGACTTTTTTAACCCTTACACTGAGCTGAAATATGTGGATGCCTAGTTGAGATATGTGGTATATGAGCTGATTATTGTTGAGTATGTGGTATATATATGGCTGAGTTTACTGAATATTTGTGATATATGGTGACCTGAGATGGTAATCACTATATTAATGGTTTTATTAGTTGTAGCTACTATATTAGCTAAGTTCTAGCACTCTTACACTACGGGATGGCCTGGTAAGAGCTATAGTGGGCTGAGGATATGTGACAGGTATGTATACTAAGCTTGATTCTTGTATGTATGTGGATGTATCCTGTGCTACTGAGATATGATAACTTGGGAGGTTGACAAGTGATTACATGTTACATTGTGCACTAGTGCTAGTGTCTATATTTGATTTGGATGGCTCTGGTTATTCTAGAAATTTATGATACAACTGTGGCAATCTATATTTACTTTGAGTACTTATTGTTGCCTAGATTGTGGTATAATCTCCTTGTTAGACGTGATTTTGTGTTGCTAATGTACTGTCAAAATAAAACACTTTTAATGCTTAAAACATATCATTTTGTGTGTTCTTAAAGTAATGTTAGAAGATTTGATGTGTTTTTACGTTTGTTTTGCAGGATTACAGGATTGGTATGAGTTTTAGGCTAAGTATACTGAAATTGCAGATTTTAATGATCCATGAAACCTTTTACGAGTCGTCGAAGATTTCATAGACTGTAGAAGAGGTTTCGTAACAAATTCCAATGAAGGAAAATTTTCTAGAAAAGACTCTATGAACATGCATACAAGCTGTAAAGTATTCTATGAGTCGTACAGCTAAGGTCGTACCTGAGGATCAAAAAGTGGAGAAGTGCGAAAAGTTCATCAGTTGAAACCCTTAGCGGGCCATAGAATCCTATACGGGCATAGATGGGTCTCGTAAAAAACCACTTTAGTTTTGCAGAAGCGGAGCACAAAACCCCGATTATGAGCCATTGAACATTATATGGCTCGTAGAAGTTACTCGTAGAGCTTGCCGACCCAGTTTTCCTATTTTGATTTGGTTTTGTATTTTAGACATTATAAATAGATTTTTAGGTTATTTTTTGTTAGGTTTTGCATGAGTTACGAATTTTGGGATTTATAGATAGAGTGAAATAATATTTTGTGTTCTTGATTCATAATTGCAATTTTTATTGAAGAGTTGAATTTCTTGTTCCTAAATTCATTCGTGTAAGTGATTAATTATGTTATTCTATATCATCATTTTTGCATCTACACTGACCATGAGTAGCTAAATCCACAACTAGGATTGTAAGAACCATGAAGAACTAACAAAGTAAACCAGATAATTCAAAATTCTTGGAAAGTGTGTATGAATAAATTAATTACTTCTCTTTGTTTTGCATTTTTTTAATGGTGGCCAACGTTAGAACTCCTATAGTGTTACTTGTCGGATCAAGGAGGTAATGAATAGGAAAAGAGAATAAATAAGAGGATTCGATTGATATTTTCTCATCTAAACGACTAATCTAGGTCAAGGAGAGGTTGTACTGGAACAATAGGTAAGGATTAGTAATGCCACACTGCGGAGATGGATCAAATCCCGTGTAGTGAAATTTGTCTCTCACTTGGATCAAAGGGCTTGGTAAACTTAACTTACCGTTCTGCATCCACACACTAGAAAGATCCCAATTATCTGGTAATACCAAGTTAGGGAATCATTGAGAACACATCACTCTAGTTAACTCTTCCACTAATTTCACAACACTTGCACTAGTCTAGGTTTACTTTTCTTGCAATACAACCCCCCTCTTTGGGGAGATAACTAGGGTAACCACCCATCTTGCTGTGAATTAATTGGAAGTCTACTATATTCCTTGTGGGTTCGACCCTAACCTCGGCTAGGTTATTTACTTGGTAGCGACTGCTTTAACCTTAAAAAAGGATGTGCAGCTTGGGCGACATCAAGATTTTGGCATCGTTTCTATGGAATACAACTAGACTTGTTTAGTTCAAGTAGTTTGGGAATTAATCCTTATTTTCCTAATTTTATGTTTTCGTTGTTTTGTATTGTTTCAATGTGCAGGTGTAGTGTATGTGCAACTCTCAAAGTCAAGAAAATTCCTTGACTCTGTTTAACCCAAAGATCCAAAAATTGCTAAGAAGAATAGCCTACAATAACGTGCACAACGCTGCAAATGCTGTCATAAATACAACACTGAACAACACTGGTGACAACAACCCACCTCCACTTGAGGATATTAATATACTACCATAGGTTCATCAAGTCGTGGCTAACCATTGGAATCAATTTCGTCTTGACCCTATGGCGATAGATGTCACCAGAGCTATTGTGTTACCTCCACTGCCAAATGACACAAAGTTCGCCGTGTCGAGTGGGTTACTATAAATATTGCATAATCACGGGTTGTTCGCAGGATTACCTTCAGAGGATCTGCATAACTGTCTACACAACATTGTGTTTTTCTGCAAGAGCAGGATAGGAAACCAGAATCTATCTGTGGATACCGTTTGTCTCGCATTTTCCCATTTTCTCTTATAGGAAACGCAACACTATAGTTATCTAAGCTTCCACAGAGTTCAATCATCACTTGGGCAGAATTGCAGAGGCCTCTTTGGAGAGGTTCTTCCCAATCTTAAAGAAACTGAAGTTGAAAGCTCAGCAACAACTTTGAGCAGGTGTCCGGTGATTCACTTAGTACCACGTGGGAGAGAATTACAAAGTGTTTGAGGAGTGTGCCAGACCATAAAATCATTGATGAAGCCCTAGTGGAGATCTTATGTAGACCCTTGGACAAAAATAGCCAAGTCGTTGCTGACACTATCATGGGAGTCTCATTTATAGGTTGCCCATTTCTGGAGGTTGCACAAAGAATGGAAAGAGTGATCAAGAAAAATCGTGCATGGGGGATGAGAGATAAGTCAACTTCAAAAATCTCATACTCAATCAATACTAGTTTGGCGCAAACAGGGGAAAGCGAAAGAGGTGATGTAAGATCTTGCTCGAATTAATACAAATGTGGAATTGTTGATGAATAAAACCAAGAACAATGAATGTAGTATCTTATCAGCCTCCACGACAACCCATGTACAAGGAGCCATATTATGAGTAGGACTCTTGTTATGTTACAAATCAGATGAAGGGTTTCTAGACCAACGCCCAAGTGTCCAATCAAGTCGAGTGTCATGTTACAAATCAGATGAAGGGTTTCTAAACCAACGCCCAAGGGTCCAATCAAGTCTATTGACGCTAACGTCAAGGAAACCAAGGTTGGAGCTTTGGTAGAGATGGTGCCTCAAACATAACAATAGAAGAGGCTACTATGATGATAACAAGGGCCAGAACAGAGATGCTAATTGGAGATGCAAAGATGGCGACATAAATGGTCCATATGGACGATCACATAATCGAGATTGCAAGACTGGAAGCTCTAGAGTTGAGGAGATATTTGATGATTTGTTGAATAAGGTTGACGCTCAGAATGAGACACTAAATGAGATGAATTCTTACATCTCCAGTATTAATTAGAAAATTAAGTCTCATTCTCTTGCCATCAAGCAACTTGAGCAATAGTTCAGTCAGATGTCAACTCAACTCAACCTGCACCAGAAAGGTACTCTGCCCAACAATATAGTTGAAAATCCAAAGAATGAGGGGAGAGTATGGCAGTGACTACACGTGGTGGCAAGTAGACCATCCGATGCCAATTAGTGATGATGATGTTCGCAAAGAGCTGGTGGAGATCAAGGATGTTAAGACTTGAGATGTTTGTGCTAAGAATGGGGTAAGTGATGCAGTGCCAACACAACAAAAATTGAAACTCATCCCTAGACCTTCTTCTTCCGTCCTTTAGAGACTCAAGAAGAAGGAGGAGGAAGGTAAATTCAAGAACTTTCTCTCCATGCTAAAAAAAACTCTCCATCAATATCCCTTTGATTAAAGCATTGAAGAAGATGCCCGGATACGGAAAGTTCATGAAGGATCTGATAACAAAGAAGCATACTATGAGCCAAGATCTCTCTCAAGAGTTTCAAATTACAGTGCAATATCCACAAGGTCCTTGGTGCAGAAGTGAGAAGATCTGAAAGCATTCACCATTTCCTACACCATCAAAGATGTCAAGTTCGCAAGGGTACTAAGTAATCTCAGTTCCAACATAAATCTGATATACCTTGCAGCTTTTAGGAAGCTAGTCTTGGAAGCCCTACACCTAACAAATATATGGTTGTTGATGGTTGATAGGACAGTAAAAAAGTCTGTGGGGATACTTTATGACATTCTCGTCAAAGTTGAGAAATTCATATTTCTCACAAACTTTGTGATCCTAGATTTTTCTAGGTTGACTTTGAAGTCCCAATCATTTTGGGAAGGACTTTCCTAGGCATCAGGAGAGCTATGTATGTCAATGAAGCTTCCAGATAAACTGAAGATGGAGAGTTGGGCCATTGATAAAGTCTGAGTAATCAAGTGATCCAAGTCATGCCGCAAAAATAAATCAGGCGCTACTTAGGAGGCAACCCAAGATACTTTGTAATAATGGTAGTTTATGTTTTGTTTTTAGTTTTAGACTTGTAGGTAGTTGAATTATTTTTATTTTTGTTGTAATTTATAGACATTAGACTGGTAGCGTATAGGGTAACAGTGTATTTTGTGAAGGTTATGCAGGTACAGGACCAAGTCAACCATTTTGGGATGAGAATGCAACAAAAAGTGATTCTACGACAGGTTCTATGGGTCATATATCAAAGTACAACCCGTACATCAACTCGTAGAACATTCCATTGAGCAAATTTATGTGCACTCCAATCAATGAGCAAACATTACGGCTCATAGAAACAACTACAGGCCATGAATGGTGCTCGTGGACTCCAAGTAAGTTTTCTGCAGCACCTCTCACGCGCCTCAGAAAAGTTGCCTTATGAGTGTAATATTTTATTATCTTAATATCTGTGCATGATATCGTGAATCCAACTTTGTATTTAGTTTCAGGGAAAAATTTGTGTAGGAAAGGGGTGGTCTTCGATTTTTAGATGACCCGTAACAAAAAATAATTTTTTTGGGTGATTCGGGGCTTATCCAAAAAAGTGTGCGACAAAACTACATCGTGGACTTGTCACCCACTAGTGTAAAAATGACCTCAATTCATTTGATAGGCCAAAGCAGAGGAGAATTGAAATTTTGAGCGAGAATGAACTACTCATCAACAAGTCTGTGTCGCGAACCTATCGCCCCCTAGTTCAAAAAGTTATGAAATTTAAGGTAATTAGGTAGTAACCTAGTACCTATATATACGGGAGTCCCATGATTTTCATTCATTTTGCTAAGCCCTAGAACACTCTAACTCTCCAAAAATCCTCAAAAATTTCCTCATATTTTCCTCATCTAAATTCAAAGATTTCTCAAGACTCATTTTATATTACAAGAATGCCAAGCCAAGCCTCAAGCCTCCCTCAATCTATCATTCAAGAAAACTTCAAGTTTAAGGTATGTGGGCTTCATTCATCGGGATTCTTCCATCCATGAAGCCAATCCTTCTTCTCTTGTAAAATTTCATGGTTTTAAGATTAAATACATTATGGGTAAACTTTATTATGCATTATACACATGAATTGAGTTTTGATTCTTTAAGTATTGATTGTTAAACATGAATATCTATTGAGGGATTATTCTATGAGTTGATTTATACCCATTGAAGCTATGCATGTTGTGAACTATGGAAACTATGAAACAATTGTTAAATTTTGTTGGATTTTATGATGCCTAAATTGGGGCTTTTTACTACAATGTTGGTAGGTTGATTTGAATAACTTCCAAATGAATTGACTTTACTTTCTCCATGACTTATACTCTTGAATTGCATGACTTTAAGTATGTGTGCATACACCCACCATATTTGACTAAATTTACTTGACAAAGATTCTTATGTTGATGAAATATTATTGCATGAATTTCAAGACAAGCATGATATGATAAATTATGGGTTCCTAAGCATGCATTGAACTCATAATTTTTTTTTATGATTTGTATGTAAGATTTTGAGCCCTTGTGATAATTTTTACCCTCATGTGTAACTAACTAGAAGGGGTCAAGTTTAATATGATTTTTACCCTCATGTGTAACTCACTAGAAGGGGTCAAGTATGTGTAACTCACTAAAAAGGGTCAAGTATAATACAATTTTTACCCCTGAAACTGAATACGAAGTCCTATTCAGGAAATCATGCACGGATTTTAAAATATTCGACAATTACACTCATAAGGCACTTTTCTGTGGCGCGTGAGGGGTGCTACTTTTTCTACCTTTAGACTGAGTGTTGGGGGTTTTATGACCTACTTTATGAGGCGTACCTCATTATACAGCTCATAAATTTTCCCATAGAACCCATCTCCCAAATAGGGTTTCAAGATGCCTACGAAACTAGGATCTACGAGCTATAAAATATTTTATGGCTCGTAAGCGGGGTTTCGTAGAGTACATACCAGTCCTTTTAAACCTACCTGATAACAATATAAAAGGGGTCAAATTGAAGCCTTTTATGATAGGCATCGTCTCATTCTTGTTTGTTGGTTTGAGTCTTCAGAGCCTAGGCTACATGTTATAGTTCAAGATATTTATGGTAGGATAAGGATAGCTTAGAGTAAGCACAAGGGTTATGTTTACTGCAAGCACCATCTTTTATGCTTTAGTGCTAGTGATCAAGTGTTATTATGGGTATCACCCTTAAAAGGACGTAATGCGATTGAGGGGAAGGACATGCTTAGACCCGAATATATAGGACTTTTGAGATTTTGAGGAGAGTTAGTGATATTTCATATGAGTTAGCCCTACCTCTTGCATTTTCAGCCATGCATTTTGTTTTACATGTCTCGATGCTATGCTGATACATTTCAAATAAGTCTCATGTGCTCCAGCATGATTCAGTTGACTTGGATGATTCTTTAACTTTTGTTGAGGAGTCAGTTGTCATTTTAGCTAGAAATGTCATACAACTTCATTCAAAAGCCATTCTTGTGGTTAAGGTTTGTTGGAGGTATCATCCAGTCGAGGAGGCTACTTGGGAGATTGAGCAGGAGATGCAGCAGTAGCTCCTCAACTTGTTTAAGTCTTAAGGTATTTCTTCATCCTTAGTTTTAGCCTTCAAGTTATTCTTCATTGTTACTTTCACGAAGAAAGTTCTTTCAGAACTAGATGTTGTAATGATCATCTAAGTCATTTTTGTGTTAGTATTTTCTTTTCATCATTTAAAGTTTTCCCATAGTGACCTTAGTCATTTATGGCTTGCTAGAACTTATATTTGGTCACCTAGTTGTTCGTTTGGATTCTTTGCAACTCTTTGTGTTTTAAGGCTTTTAAAACTTGAAAGTGAACTTTAGTAAACATTATAGGTAAATGGCCTCAAAATGAATTCTGATAATTCCATTAGCTTTGAAATGATCATTTTAAACTATTAGGATGGTTGACTCGAGTCTCGAGGCTTTCAATGGGAGTTTGAACCATTTGGTATTTTAACCTTTGAAAATTGGCCTAAGTTTGACTTTTGTTAGCTTACTTAGAAATCATGCCAAAATGAAAATTTTGTTAACATGATTAGTTTTATAATGTCGGGTTTGTTCTAGAATGACCTTTCATATGTTTCTTGAGGCTTTTGATCTCATCTCGAGTCCTCTTATGGAATTGGCTGAAAAAGACACTTGGGTGTAGGATCCACTGTTTATCAAGATGACCTCATATGAAAATCTTAACTATGTTATTGAGTCTGGAAAGTTGAATTTTGTGGGGGTAGCATAGTTCATTTGCATGCATGGGATTCTGAATGATTCCTGGGCACCATGTCAACTACTTGCAATGTCCAAATCCACTTGTTGGGGCAGCTGATATTGTAGGTCCCTTTGCCCTTTACATTTGTGGGCTTAGGAATGTATTCACGAAAGCCAGATTAAATGGTATTTGCGTTCGTGGACGGATGGGTGGTTAACCGTCTATATTCGCAGGAAGAAAGTTGCATTTGCGGAGGCTGGAACCATTGCCCTTTGTGTTTGCGGAGGCCTATCTACATTCGTGAAGGTCTGATTCCGTCTACTTAGCTTTTGCTGGCCATGCACACTGGCTGCTTTCACTGAGGTCTTTTGGGTCTGTTCTTTTGATTAAAAATTAGACACAACCAACTCAAAGATCATAACTTCAGCTGGAAATTTCTCCATCGTTCTATGTCTAGTTTTTGTGATTTCAAGTCCTGTGGGTTCAGTAAGCTAGTGACTGTGGATTTTCATTAGGAGAATGTCAGGGAGAATTTAGTTGAGGTAAATTCCTTGTTATAGCTACTGCCATGGTTGTGATTCGTTTGCTTCAATGGTAAAAATATTGCATGATATGTTTTTGGTTGATTATAAGTCGCAAATTATGTTCCGTTTTAGGACTCAAGTTTAGAGAGTTAATTAGAACCTTTTAATCCAGTCAATTATGAAATTTTTTACACGGGTCCCACTTTCTTATTTTAGACGTCAGTTTTTATCCATCCTCGAATTATATGATATTAGTATCAAAACAACTAAAGTAATTTTTGTTAGCATGGAGAGGTTTCGAGGTTGTATTGAAAGAAAAAGGTCCGGAGAAGTGTTTTAGAGTGCACATGTTTAGCGTTAATGTAGTCTATGACTTTTTGTTCCTTACATTGAGCTTGAATATGTAAATGCTTATTGATTTGTTGGAATTTGGATTGGTTAAATACTAGACCATCATAGGTGGAATCATGCTAGAGGTTTATTTTTGAATAATTTGGGAACCTGTGAGCGTGTTGCTTTTCAGTTGTTGATCAACTTTACCTTGTAGTATGAATACTTGTTTGTTTCCAATTGTTTGGCCTTAGAATAGGTTGACTAGTACTGCCTTAGAAATTCTTGTTTTTGCCCCCGACATCGCTTTTGTTGGCTTAGATCCTTGTAGATTAGTGTAGCAGACTGATAGGTTGAGCCTTAGTTATACTATAACCATGCTCCAATGATACTCTATCCTAAACTCTCCAGCTCCACGACCTTGGGAGTTAGTGATAGTGAGTATCATTCCTTGATTCGAGATTTGTTTTTGGGTTCAACATAGATGGTTGATTTGATTAATTAAGTGTGGATGACGTTCCATGGAATCTTCTGACTATAGCTTGATATGAACACCCACAGTTAACAGGGACGTAGCTAGGTGATTGTTCGGGGGGTCATTCGAATCCTTTCGTCGAAAAATTACATTGTATAAATAAGATTAAATATGATATTGAGGTATATATATTGTAAAATGAACCCCTCAACGCAGTCATGAAGTTTGGTTTAGTTATCAAGGAGGTTCACATAATGAAGAATGTCGTGAGTTCTATTCCTGTTCACAAAATTGTGGCTTATTAAAACAAGCCCCCTCACAGACTTTTGTCTTCTTTTGTTTTAACCTTAATAATTATGGTTAAAAAAAAATTATAACACAACAAATTTAGTCGTCATAATATATTTAAATTTAAAAATTATTACACAATGTTCCCAACAATAATAAAATGAAAGAAAATGAGTCATGCTTTATTATTATTTAAAAAAAATATTTTCTTAAATTCAAATTTAGTGAAAAAACTATTTTTCAAATTCAATTCAAATTAATTCTTTTTTATCATATAACCAACTAATATTATCCTAAAAAATAACCATATATATTTTTTGTGAGCTTCCTATTTGTTGGACTAACAAACTTTAAATACAGGACTTCGATTCCACAAAATGTTTTGAACATTTCAAAAGTATAAATGAAATTTTATCATGATTTAATTTTTTTTTTACGTTCTTTAAACTTGTTTCTAAATATGTCATTTGTTAAAAAATTATGGAATTACTTTTAAAATGTATAATTTTTTTAGGACGAAAATTGAAAGATATGCCAAAAATGGCATGATAGGGCGAGCTAAAATTTAGGGGTTAAGATAAGTCTTTCTCTTATTCACGGACCTGTTTATCAACTGACAATCTTTACGTATTTACTTTTTCATATTTTGAATCCTTTTGAAGAAAATTCTGACTCCATCACTATTAGTAGTTATTGCCCATACTATTTTTTTCTTTCATTGTGTCATGCGTTGATAGTTGTTGTTTTTTCAAAACAGCTTCCTTGTCATATGATTTTGGATATACTGTGTCTCCTTTCTAACATCTTCCTTTACTACGGTTTTACACTTATATGTTGATGCATTTTTAGGCTTACCCAAAAATTAAATCATTTCAAGCTATCTTTTCATATTTTATTCTTAATATGCTCTACAGTATTTTCCAACAAATATGACTATTTTGTTTTTATCTTATTCAAAGAGCAGTAGGAAAAAAAAAAAACGCAATCATAATCTAGACACAAATTAATTTCCCAAAATTTCATTGAAAAATTGTTTGTTTTTATAATTTTGAAAAAGCTACTTTTCCAAAAATTAGAGAATTCTTTTGACACCAAAATGAAAGTATCATGTTTTCTAGAACGATACTGATAGTCATAGCGTGTTGCCTAATTTAGAAATGATAACTAACTGTCCCAAAAAGATGGAAAAGCTCCTTCCATGTTATGTATGCTTCAAGAGAAAGATTAATGACTCATCTTCGAAAAATAGAAAACCTTTTTCGTTCATTGCTCTTCATCTTTCTGCTTATGTAATATTACTATTTCTTTATTGAAGAAGGGCAGAGAGAAGTTTAATTTAATCAGTGGAGTGGGAGGGAATTAACAATTAATCATTTTCATATAACGGAAGTCAAATGATTGATGCTTTGCGTTGAGGGAAAATCATTACGTTCCCAACTTCTATTTTTCAAAATTAAAATCTTTGTACAAGTATGTGATCGGTATGGAGAAAACTAGAGAAATAAGTAAATTTCTTCTTCTGCTGCTTTGTTCTTATTATTATTATTTTGTGTTTCATACATAAGTAAAAAAAATATAATTCTAAAAATATTATTAGACAAATAATATGAGAGGTGAAGATAGGAGTGGGTGATGATGAGGTGGGGAGAACACAATCAATGTGGATGCCACAATAGAACTTGTTTTTTGTTTCCCATAGAAGAGTCTGTAGACATCAAAATTTTATACGACTCCACAAGATGAGTCTATTTCAATCAGTATTTCTTTGAGGCTATTCTACTATAAATCCTAATTCATGCTTATGAAAAGGTATTATATTTTTTTAAAAAGATATCTCACAAATTATGGGATATTTATAAAGAGATAAAAATCTCGAATATCCCCAAATTCTAGGGTGTGAGACCAAAATCTCGAATAATCCACAAATTCTTGGGTATTCATAAGGAGATCAAATCTCAAATATCTCATAAATTCTAGAGATATTTATCCACAGATCAAAATATGCAGAATTTTCTTGATAATCAAAAATTTCAAGAAGAACCACACAAATCATTTAATGAAAATTAAGTCCAAATAATCCTAGTTCGAGAAATACCCTACTAACGGTCATCGAATCATGGAGAAATCTTATGAGAGAAGAATCAAGGGATAAACAAAAATCTTATGAGAGAAAAATCAAGGGAGTAACAGATTTGTACTCACATGCTTATCAATAAAATTTTGTTTCTTCATATCTTTTTTGTGATTGCAATTTATTTTTTACGACATTAAAATTTATTGCAAACAAACTGGCATGCTCAGTGGGACCAAATTTGTTCTTCATCTCTTCTCTCATAAATCAAATTCGCAAATCTTAAGCCAACAATGGTGGAAAAATGATTACTTCAACCCTTGTTTTCGAGTTTCATCAAGTCTACATTCCGACAAAACTTGAAGCAGGGGACATTTATAGACATAAAATTTTTGTAGGAGTCTACAAGATGAGTCATATTTTATTTAGGATTTCTTGGAGGCTACTCTACTATAAACCATAATTCATGCTTATAAAAAGGTATTATATTTTTTTAAAAGATACCTCAAATATCTCACATATTCATGGGATATTTATAAAGAGATCAAAATCTCGAATATCCCCAAATTCTAGGGCGTGAGACCAAAATCTCGAATAATCCACAAATTCTTGGGTATTCATAAGGAGATCAAATCTCAAATATCTCATAAATTCTAGTGATATTTATCCAAATATCAAAATAAGCAGAATTTTCTTGATAATCAAATATTTCAAGAAGAACCACACAAATCATTTAATGAAAATCAAGTCCAAATATTCCTAGTTCGAGAAATACCCCACTAACGGTCATCAAATCATGGAGAAATCTTATGAGAGAAGAATCAAGGGATAAACAGAAATCTTATGAGAGAAAAATCAAGGGAGTAACAGATTTATACTCACATGCTTATCAATAAAATTTTATTTCTTCATATCTTTTTTTGTGATTGTTATTTAATTTTTATGACATTAAAATTTATTGCAAACAAACTGGCATGCTCAATGGGACCAAATTTGTTCTTCATCTCTTCTCTCATAAATCAAATCCGCAAATCTTAAGCCAGCAATGGTGGAAAAATGATTACTTCAACCCTTGTCTTCAAGTTTCATCAAATCTACACTCCGACAAAACTTGAAGCAGGGGACATTTATAGACATCGAAATTTTGTAGGAGTCTACAAGATGAGTCATATTTCATTTAGGACTTCTTGGAAGCTACTCTACTATAAACCCTAATTCATGCTTATAAAAAGGTATTATATTTTCCTGAAAAGATATCTCAAATATCTCACAAATTCATGGGATATTCATAATGAGATCGAAATCTCGAATATCCCGAAATTATAGGACATGAGACAAAAATCTCGAATATCCCACAAATTCTTGGGTAGTCATAAAGAGATCAAATCTCAAATACGTCATAAATTTTGGAAAATTTATCAAGAGATCAAAATATGCCGAATCTTCTTGATAATCAAACATTTCAACAAGAGCCACATAAATTATTATAGGAAATCAAGTCCAAATCATTCTAGTTCGAAAAATACACCACTAATGGCACTCGAATCATGGAGAAATCTTATGAGAGAAGAATCAAGTGATAAACAGAAATCTCATGAGA
The DNA here is from genome assembly GCA_038996855.1 of Solanum aculeatissimum. Taxonomy (NCBI): domain Eukaryota; kingdom Viridiplantae; phylum Streptophyta; class Magnoliopsida; order Solanales; family Solanaceae; genus Solanum; species Solanum aculeatissimum. Next base: position 38,871 of record JBCEWC010000508.1, on the reverse strand, counting down.
GAAGAATCAACAGAGTAACAGATTCGTACTCATATACTTATCAATAAAATTTTTTTTCTTCATATTTATTTGTGATTGCAATTTATTTTCTATCATATTATAATTTGTTGCAAACGGAGTAGTTTTTCTCAATTATAACGTATTCATTTCATTAATCTATAATATTGTATGCAGAAAGTGAATTTCATTAACAACTTAATTTGTCAACTGATAAAACCAACATTTATCAAAGTCAATCAACCGAATTTTCTAGATTCAAGTTACTGCAAGCTTACCCTATAACGTACAAGTCCAACATCCTTCTTGTTACTATTTTCAGTCTAATAAACACCGATATACACAATTATACGGAAAAAAGAAATTGATAAGTAGAAAAAGACAATATCACACACACACATATAAGAAAATGTTAGGTCTGCCTACATTACACTCTCACATAATTCTTATTTACTTTTACTTAAATAATTCAATATTTTAAAAATCAATTAAATTATTCTATAGAAGTTAAAAAATTCAAAAGACATGAATTAATCTACTTGTCTCCCAAACGGGGGAGGGGTTTGTAAAATGCAGTAATTAAACCTATACTATAGAAAAAATCAAGTGTAAATGTTGTGAAATCAGTGGTTGAAGTAACTAGGGTATTGTGTTCCCCATGAATTCCTAACTCAATGTTACCAGATAATCGTAACCCTTTGTAGCGTGTAACATGCAGAACTAGTAAGCTATGTTTATCTAAACCTTTGATCCAAGCACTAGGAAAATTTCACCACATGATTTGATCCATCCCTGAGGTTTTGCATTACTCAGTCTTACCTTTGTCCCAGTACAACATCTCTTGATCGATTTAGGTTGATTAAACGAGAGTAATCACATCGAATTCTATTAATTATACCTTATCCCATTCATTACCCCCTTGATCCAGTAAGTAAGAATTAGGCAAGTTCTAATACCTGCATTTGTTAAAAAAATATTCATAACGAATGGATAAATAATACACATATCCACACTTTCTAAGGATTACGAATTATTCGAGTTTACTTTGTTAGTTCTTCATGTTTCTCACAACCCTAGTTGTGGATTTAGCGACTCATGTTCATTGTAGGTGAAGAAATCCTGTTATGAATTGACATAATTTAACACTTACAATAATTAATTAAAGAACAACAAATCCAAAATCACCACAAAAATCACGATGTTATAACCCAAAAATAATATCAAAAGTAATCTCCAAGAACTAAGTACTAATTACAAGTAATGAGTTATTCACGTTCTAACTGTTCTCTCCTCTTAAAAAACCTAAAAACTTATTTATAATAAGTAGAAGAAAAATCCAAAATGAAATAGGAAAACTAAAATTGGGAAATCAGATGAGTATAGTTACGTGTCGTAGATGAAATCATGGCTCGTGATTGTCCTTTATAGACTGCATGCAAAACATTTATCTTCACTTGTACGAACCATCTTACAGACCATCTTTTTACTTACGACCTATAAGAGGTTTCATCTGTTAACTTTCAAGAAAATCTTTAGAACGCTGATCCTCTAGGTACAAACATGTTTTACGACCCGTCACCTGATTTATGACCCATAGGAGCCTCTGTCTGATAAAAGTTCAACACTTAACATATTTTCTAATCCTCATCATATAGGCCATCAAATGGGTTACGACACATCTTATAACACGTATCTTTAAAATCTGAAAATTAGCCTTTCACTGGATCTAACCAACGAACACATCTGCGGCTTGTGGAATGAACCACGACCAGTAGAATGCTTCTTACATCATCAAAAACCTACAATCTACAGACTTGGCCAAAAATCATCTCGATTCTTGTATTCCTATAAAATCAACATAAAAACACATCAAACTTACTAACATCATTTGAGAACACATAAAATCCTAAGTTTAAAGTATCAAAACTATTATCTTTTGGCAGCACATCAACACCTTCAACATTAAATTATTGCTTGTCCTCAAGCGATGAACTCAATAAACACAAACAATTACAGCAACATAAAGACCTCAATATAATGGCATAAATCATCTCTCAATCAATCCCAGATACCCATTCAAACTCACCAGAACATATCAGATAGTTATCCAACAAACTCAGCAGATCAATGACACGATAGTGCAACTACAACAGATAAAGCAATGCTTATAATCAATAATCACTGAGATAGGCTACAATAAACAATGTAATTCAAGTGCCCTCACAAAAGAATTCCTATTTCTCACCCTTGATGAAATGTTGTAAATTTAATAGTCGGGATTGACAAAATCACTCACGCTAACAATGGATATTCAGATACTGTGTGCAATACTATAGGCTTGCCCCTATACTTATTACTATGACCTTCGACTACTTGGACTAGGATCACTATAAGACTTTCTTAACTTATAACGTAGGTTCAGGGGGCTTTGGTAAGACATGTATGTAACGTAGTGACTCACGACCCTCCTTGAGACTGCGTTATTTCACACTTTTTCCTTACCAACACTGATATTTTAAACTATGATTCCTTTTTTTTGAACACTTTTGGGTGCCTTATTCTCACTTTAAACTCATTGCCTTTTATTTTCACAATCATTTTTCTTTTCAGCTCATTCTTTTGGTATTTATTGATTTTCTCACACCCGCTCCATATTTTACCATTTTTTATTATACTCCTACGCTTCTTTTCCTATTCGGTGTGCTTCCTTTGTAATAACCACCCTCAACTTAGGCTTTTGTCCTGAGTTGAGATGCACAATGTCCAGCCTTTGAACCAGAGCCACTTTTTGTAGCCACCGTCAACATAGGCTCTTTTCTTAATTCAAGGTACACAATAGTCAAGGAAGGATCAAGGCAAAACTCAAGATTTCACAGACAAAAAGGTTTGGCTACTTAAGTATTTACAAAGAAAGGGTACGTGTAAGGATCAAACATTAGGAATAAGGGATACATGATGCATTTGGTTTGTCTATTTAGGCTAAGTGGACTAATATGAACAATGACCTAAGATCCTTTCCTAACCAACTAACCTATAGTCTCAGTCAGAGTAACAGGGCAAGTTTTAGATTGAAACACAATATTAAAATTATGCAATAACGCTCACACATACTTGATACTGAATACAATTGTAAGATAGACATTCATATCATGCTTTTTTCACAATTAAGCCTTAACTTGTCAGAACAAACACTGTCAATCATTTATTCCACATGAGTATTATCAAAACTACTTAATAGCACATTCTAAAAAAGATAGAGGGGTCTCACTTTTCAACAAAACTAACATATACCATAAATATCAGTACAATATGCTACTAATACAACTTACACATCCTAAACGTGCTAGTTCAACATAAAATAAATGTACTTATGCAATGACCTTGTAGGTCAATTATGTATTTCTATATTATTTTGCTTTTCTAAGCTTTTGTATAGTGACCTCAGACTTATTATGACATGTTGGAACTGTTGGAATAATTATTGGGTGTTTTGGTTGAGAATTGTGTAAGTTTACAGTTTAGTAAGAAGTTGAAATGGCTAAAATGAGCCTTCTAATAAAATCATGGTAAACAACCTCAAAATAGGATTATGATGGTTCCATTAGTTCCAGAATGGTGGATTTGTGCCTGAAGGGTGATTGGTTCAAGAATGGAGGGTTCATGTGTGATTTTGAGTCAAAAGTTACAAAATGAGTTCAACTAGAAATGAAAAGTGCATTTTTGTAAAACCCCAACTTCATGCATTCAGAATAAAAATCTAATGGCGTGATCAACTCCAGTATGTCAAAACCAATCTAAAATGGCCCTTCGCTAGTTGACGGGGACATCTGATTGCATTTGACCTCCTCAATTCCTTTAGCCAAATTTAGCTAGAAAGAAGTGGGGTACTCATTTTTCTGTAGAAAGCTCAGTTAGGAAATTCAACTGCACTATTACATCCATAATGTTAAAATCAATATGGTTACATAATTTGTTTACATAAATGAAACTTCAAAACCTCAAGAAAAGTTCAAAGAAGGTTGGAGTTGAGCGGGTCCAACACTAGTAGGGGTTGTATTTCATATTTGCGGAGATTAATGTTGCGTTTATAGAGGCCAAGGCTGGTAGTGCTCCGTATTCCTAAAGAGGCCTCCACCTTCGAGGAGAAGGGAAATTGCCCTAGTGCTCCGCATTCATGGGGCTCGATCTGTGTTCGTGGAAAAGGGTGATGAGGCTTATATATACATGTTCAGCAGTCGCAAACAGCATACGCCTCAATATTGAACCAGCCATAAAAAGGTCATTTCATATCTGATTCTTATGATTCAAAAGTCCACACAACTCAAAATTTTGCAAGGAATTTCTTGGTGAAGTAGGTTTTGGGATTTGACGTATATTTTAAGGTAATCCCGCTGTTTTAGCTGTTGTTGCTCTCAATTTTTCTGAGAACTTTGTATGTTGACAACATAACTGAATCCAATTGAATGAAATTTTAGAGTTAATTATTCTATGTTCTGAGGGAAATATGATGGTTAGCTTGGTGTTGGCCATTGTTGTTCAGTTTTTGAGAATTTAGACCGAGATTGTTTTTAAAAGAGTGTTCTTCTGGTAATGTTTTCAACTTTGTATTTGAGCTTTTTCTCGGTCTTCTAGGGCCCAGTTATGCCAAAGTTTTTATTGTAGGCTTGGGATATCGTTGGGGTCATTTTTGAAATTTTTGTTTAGGATTTTGGTCATAGGGCCCCTTTTTGCCATTTATACTCTTTATGCCTAATTCCGCCATTCTTGAGACAATACAAATAAACTGTGCATGTTGACATATTGAACTATATGTTAACAAAGGCACAACTTTGGGATACTATAAGGAATAGAAAGAATGATTGGACTAATTCTGAGTTGAGGAGATATTTTTAGGTAGGCTAGGATTTTCCCTACCCTTAGACTGGGTGTAATTATATATGTGTGAAATGGAGATGTATGCTACATGCTAATTGAGTATGCATTGTGATTGGATTGTACTTTGATTTATTAGCGATGAAGGCCATAGTTTTGAAATGCTATGGTGTTATTAATTCCACGGAGGTCAAATAATGGTTGCATATGGGCTGATTGTTGTGAGGCAGGTACTCATTCTGACCTATACTATTGTATGTGAGAATACGTTATCAATATTTAAGAGGTATGTTACCTAAAAGGCTCATTGTTGATTAATTGTCGTACTATGACTTCATCTGATTTAGATATGCCATTTTCGGGTCCAATTGTTATGGAAAATTATGATACCCCAGCTGATATCGCCTTACAACTTTGTTACCAGTTATGGGCTGGTTTACAACATGTTTGACCCATTTTTATATTGATCATTATGATATACGCCCTATGTACTGTTGTTAGTTGTTGGGTCCTTGGTCCTGTCTATGCAAGACAGAGTTTCAATATTGGATATCAGAGGGATAGTGATATTTAGGGATACCTCTATTGTGAGTGTTGTTGCTTACATTGACTCTGGGTAGGATATGACTTTGGAATTCTGTATCCAGATATATTAGTTGAGTGAATATCTATTTGATGTCTTATCCTAGATGATTCTCCCCGTCATCATTTGAGCTTTCATAGCCACATTTGACTATTTGAGACCCGGGTGACACTCCTCACGCTCTGAGTCTCAAGTGTCCACGACTGAGATACCTGGTGGCGAATGCAAACTCTAAGGATTGAGTGCCGACTGAGTTTTGGGTTGAGGACCATACTGACTCTTTTTAGGGACAAGGCCTTGTGAATGACTTTTTGAGACTAAGGCACGCTGTTATGAGAGGGGGATTCTTTCTCCTGCGGGGGATACATCCATTATTCCTCATGTATTGAGATTATTGATGCGAGAGAGATTCTTTCACCTACGGAGTATACGTCCCACCATTATGCATGTGTTGAGGTTGTTAGTGTAAGACTTGTGTTTGATTACACATGGATCCATACACCTACTTACCTTAATTTTGTGTGGGTGTACCTTTCGAGCTTATAGGGACTCAAGGGGAATTAAAACATAAATGGTAGGGCCTTACACCCACGTATAACTAACCCTTGTCCTGATGATGTGCAGAGTGAGGCTCTGTGATGGTTCTATAAGATTCTATAGTGGTTTTATAGGGTTTTATTATGATAGGTTAGTTTTATATTATGCGCTCGTGTACCTCCCAGGCTTCTGGGGGGACCGAGTGGCATACAAGGATAGTTGTTAGGGTCTGGTACCTGGGTAAAGTATTAGGTTTTGTTCTTGTGGAGGTTATTGGATTGATGTGTGGAACAACTACGTTTATCTACATTTGAGCTTCATATTGTATATTATTTCACCCGGTGTTGATGATGCCTACTGGGAGCCTTTTTCTTGTACTCACCCCTACTTCTATATCTTTCCATGGTGTATGTCTAGGTACTAGTTGGGGGCATTGAGTTTAGAGGATCCGAGAGTAGAGGAGACTAAGTTTGGGTAAGCATCGACAACTTTAGTTTCATCATAGTCTCCTTCCTTTTGATGGTCATCTTTTGTTTTCAGACTCGAGCCATGTACAATTATACTTTGTACTTTATAGGAGCACTCTCAGGTTGTATATATAATATATTTTGTTTTTGGCTATATGTACCCTTTCGTTTACTATGATTATGTACAGTTGACTTCCAGGTTCTGGGTAGATTCTGTTATATGTTATTGCTACAATTGATGTGGACTTGAATAAAAGCTAGGACAAGTACCCTTTTGATGGGTTTGTGGCTTGCCTGTAGGTAGGTCCCAATAGGCGCATCATGATCGAAACTGGGTCGTGATAAGTTGGTATCAGAGCCTAAGGTTCACTGGTGTTAGTTGTATAGAGTTATGATCTAGTAGAGTCTTGTAGATGTGTGTGGAGACGTTCATGGCTTATCTCCGGAGGGCTACAAGATGCTTAAGAAGTTTCCTCTGTTATTGATTCGTATTGTGCATTTTTCAAATAACCTCTCTATGGTTGGGAATCTAACGTTACCTGTTTTTCATAGGTATGGCACTGGGGCACCTACTCAAGGCTAAGGGGAAGGCTGGCGTAGGTCTATACTTTTCTTCCTAGTTAGGGAGTAGTCCCCGTGCCCAAGGAGTAGATATCAGATGCTCCAATTCCACCGCAACTAGAGGTACCAACTCTCATAACTGTTGTTGCAATGACACCTAAAGTACAGGAAATTCTGGATAGATCGTGGTAGAGCTTGGAGCCCTATAGTATGGTGGAGTGTCAGTTCTAGCTCCTCCGGTTCAGGCGCTAGCAGAGCCTATGCTTCTGGAGGCCCTAACTCATTTTGAGGGAGCAATGTAGTTTTTTTTAGGACCATTGGCTACTTGGCTACTTTTTGAGATTGCCTCTACCGAGGTTCTCGTGAGAAGCAAGGGAGGATGCACAAGAGTTCTTGACAGCCTGCATGGAGTAGTTGAAAGCTTCGCCATTACTGGATTCATGAGGCATTTATTTTATAGCTTACCAGCTTTATGGTACCGCCAAACAATAGTGACGGACTTGTCGGGATACTAGGCTAGTGGGGGCTACATCAATGACTTGGGTAGAGTTCACAGATTCCATTATGAATAGGTTCATATTAGGAGCTTCAGAGACCATCGCTGGGATTAGTTTGTGCGACTTGAGCATGGGAAAATGGTTATGGCCCAATATGAGGTTTGATTTTAGGAGCACTCTCGGTATTCTATAGCTATTTTACGATCCGAGGAGAAGACTCACTATTTTTATGAGGATTGAGTCTTCAATTGAAGATAGGTAAACATGCATTAGTGACTTTAGGCCACTCATTTTTGGATATTGTATATCATGCTCACTCCCTAGAGTAGATTAGTCATGAGGCCTAAGGAAACAGCAACAAGCAGCCTAGATATGATGGAGAGTTAGTAGCTCCCAGACAGGGTTTTGGGTACCGAGGAACATGCCTCCGAGAAGGGGTCAACAGGGTCAGACCAGTAAACCATATTAGGTAACATTACAAGCTTTTTAGGGTGGCCATTAAGGCTCGGGTACTTTTACCTATGGTGGTTCCTCATATCGTGCCAAGCATAGACAAAGGTAGAGTAACACTGCTATTTCAGGGATAACTGGGTCATCTTTTGCTGGTAGCAAACTCCTAGGGATGTATCAGGTTGATTTTGGTACAGGGCACCCGATCATTCTCTATAAGACTATCCTGCGCAGAGAGCAACACTTGCCGCCTCATATTGAACCAGGTCAGCTCTTTTACCAAGTGGCTGAGGTAGGGGTCAGGAGCTTGGCCATTGAGATGACAAGTACAGGGATCAATAGGGTTATCAACATGGTTCCAGAGGGCCCATCAGGGGCGATAAAGCTGGGGGCAGTAGTGATGTTCGAGTGGGAGGCCGCTATGGCCACTTTTATGCTACTCTAGCACAAGCCAAGGATGAGGCTTTGTATGAGTCCATCACAAGTATGACTTTTGTATACCAACATCCATCCTCAACCTTATTTGATCCAGGTTCTACATTTTCTTATGTTTCTGTGTACTAGGTTGCTCGCTTGGGTATAATCCCTGATCCACTCTCTTATTTGATTTGGGAAACAACCCCAGTGAGGGATTCACTTGTTGTAGATTAGGTTTGCAGAGGTTGTGTGATCACTCTTCAGTGTTTTGATACTTGGGCTAATTTGATACTTCTTGATATGCTTGATTTTGACCTTATTTTTATGGATGGATTGGTTGGCGCACACCATGCTATATTAGATTGTTATGCCAAGACTCTCACCGTAGCAATACGGGAGATACCTTCAGTGGTATGAAAGGGGTCCTTGATTCGAGTTTTGATGGGTATGATATCATATGCTCAATCCCAGAAGCTAATATCTGTAGGGTGTACAGCTTGCTTGGCCCATGTGCATGATTTGACAGATGAGAGTTCTTCTATAGAGTTTGTATCGATTGTGTATGAGTTTCTTGATGTGTTCTTGACAAATGTTTTTAGGTTATCGCCTGTGTAGGTGATTGATTTTGGTATAGAGGTTGAGTCGGGAACTAAGCCCATATCTATTCCTCCATACCAAATAGCTCCTATAGATCTTAATGAGCTCAGTTCACAGCTTTAGAGTTTGCTGGATCTGGGATTCATCCGACTGAGTGTTTTTTCCTAAGGAGCTCCTGTCTTGTTTGTGACAAAAAAATAGGACCCTCTTGATGTGTATTGACTTTTGAAAGTTGAATAAGGTGACGGTAAAGAACTATTATCCTTTGCCGTATATTGATGACTTATTTGATCAGTTGTGGGGGGACCTCAATGTTTTCTAAGCTTGATTTTAGATTGGGGTATCATCAGTTGAGGATTTGAGTAGATGATGTTTAGAAGATAACCTTACGAACTTGTTATGGGCATTATACGTTCCTAGTCATGCCTTTTGGGTAGACTAATGCCCCTACAACATTCATGGACTTGATGTCTGAGTTTTTTTGGTGTATTTATACTTTTTTATTATGGTTTTTTATCAATGATATTTTAGTTTATTTGTTGAGTTGAGAGAAGCATGCCAATAATTTCCGTATTATGTTTTAGACATTCCGGGATCACAGGTTGTATGCTAATTTTTCTAAATGTGGGTTCTGGCTAGAGTTTGTGACTTTGTTAGGTCATGTGATGTCTGGTGAGTGCATTAGTGTGGATTTACCTATGGTTGAGGTGATTCATGGCTGGCCTAAGCCTACTTCAGTGATAGAGATTTCAAGTTTTGTTGGGTTTGTTGGGTACTTTAGATGGTTTGTTGAGGATTTTCCACCATTGTAGCTCCGTTGAATCGATTGACTTACCAGAGTGTGCCTTTTGTGTGGTCTGATGAGTGTGAGGCTAATTTTATGAGGCTAAAGGAGTTGTTAACTATCACTCCTATTCTGACTTGCCTTGTTGAGGGAAACAACTTTGTGGTATATGGTGATTTGTTTCATATTTGGATGGTTTGTTTATTAATGTACTAGGGTCGAGTTATTACTTATTCTTCTCTCCAATTAAGGTCCCATGAGTATAACTACTCCACAAACGACTTAGAGTTTGAAGTCATAGTGTTTGCACTCAAGATTTGAAGCTATTACTTGTATAGTGTGCATTTTGATATCTATACGAACCACCGAAGCTCATAGTATCTTATGTCTCAATGGGACCTTAATTCCCTCTAGAGATGGTGGATTGAGTTATTGGCTGACTATGACATTTCTATTTTATACCACCCAGGTAAGACAAATATGGTAGAGGACGCCTTGAGTCGGAAGGTGGTAAGTATAGAAAGCCTAGCACACTTGGCAGTTGAAGAGCAACCATTTTTTTGAACATTAAGTCCCCAGCTAACTGGTTAGTCCAATTGGATATTTCATATTCCAGCCAAGTACTGGCCTTTGTGGGGGCTTAATTTTTATTGGTTGACCATATCTGAGCTCTTCAGTTCAAGGATGAGTCGCTAGTGGGTCTCAAAGAAAAGGTATGGTAGGGTACTAGGGGTCAGGCTATAGTTGATCCAGATGGGGTTCGCAGATTTAATAGTCGGTTGTGCGTTATTAAAGTGGGGGATCTAATACAGTTCATTCTACAGGTGGCACATGATTCTACATATTCTATTCACCCGAGTACAACTAAGATGTACCGAGATTTGAGGCAACATTATTTGTTGGATGGTCTGAGGAAAGGTACTACAACTTAAGTATAGCGTTGCCCTAGTTGCCAGCAGGTTAAGGCCGAACATCACCAGCCTAGTGGAATACTCCAGCCATTGACCATTCTCGAGTGGAAGTGGGTGCGTATGACTATGGACTTTGTTGTGAGGCTTCCTCGGTCTTTTAGGAGTCGTGACAACATTTGGGTGATAGTTGATCGATTTTCTAAGTTGGCACATTTTATTTCAAATTATTGTACCTTCAGCACTGAGCAGTTAGCTCGTACTTACATTCAAGAGACAGTCTAATTGCACGGGGTTCGTATATCTATCATATCTGATCGAGGGTCACAATTTACCCATAGCTTTTGGATGGCTTTTTAGTGAGAGTTAGCTACTTGGGTTGATTTGAGCATGAAATTTCACCCTAGACTAATGGTCGGTCTAAAAACATTATACATGTTTTGGAGGATATGTTACAAACCTGTGTGTTAGATTTTGGAGGTTAGTGGGACCAGTTTTTGCTGTTAGCTGAGTTTGCTGATAATAACAACTATTGTACCAGTATTTAGATGGACCCATTTGGGACGTTATATGGTCAGCTATGTCGTACTCCAGTCTAGTGGTTTGAGTCTTTAGAGTTGAGTTCGTAAACACAGATTTGTTGCAGATACCCTGGCTAGGGTTTGGGGTATTCAGGAGACTAAGGATCGCTTAGAGTCAGCACAAGAGTTATGCCGACCGTAGACACATGTTCTTGTAGTTTGGGTTTGTGACCGTGTATTTCTGAGAGTTTTGGCCTTGGGGATATATGGTTCGGGAGATGGGGTAAGTTGAGTCCTCGGTATATTAGGCCATTTGAGATATTTAGTCGAGTTGAGCCAGTTGCATATGAGTTAGCCCTACCTCTAGCATACTCTGCTATCTACCCTGTATTCCATGTATCGATACTACGCTGGTATGTTACAGATGAAGAGTGGGGGATTTTATACAATTGATTCTATAGGAGGCACATGATTCCAGATATTCTATTCACTCGGTTATATCTAAGATGTACCAAGATTTGAAGCAGCACTACTTGTGGGATGGTTAAGGAGAGATATTGCAAACTATGTATCACGTTACCTCAGTTGCCAGCAGGTTAAGGCCAAGCATCAATGGTCTAGTGGGACAGTGCAACCATTTCCTATTCTTGAGTATAAATGGGAGTGTGTTACTATAGGCTTTGTTGTGAGACTTCCTCAAACTTTTAGGGGTCATGATAACATTTGGGTTATAGTTGATTGATTGACTATGCCAGTATATTTCATTCATATTCGTTCTATCTTCAACTCCGATCGGTTAGCTTGTATTTACATTCCGGAGATAGTCTGGTTGAACAAGGTGCCTATGTTTTATCATATTTGACCGAGGGTCACAACTAACCTCCAGCTTTTTGATGGCTTTTCAACAAGAGTTGGGCACCTGAGTTGATTTGAGCATGACATTTCACCCCAAGATTGATAGCCGATCCAAGCATATTATAAAGGTTTTGGAGGATATGTTATAGACTTGTATGTTAGAGTTTAGAAATCAGTGGGACCAATTTCTGTGATTAGCTAAGTTTTTGTATAATAAGAATTATCATACCAGTATTCAAATGGCCCCATTTGAGGCATTATATGGCCGACTATGCCGTACTCAAGTCGGGTTGTTTGAGTTTTCAAAGACGAGTCTATATAGCATAGACTTATTGCAGGATGCCCTAGCTAGGGTTTGGGTTATTCAAGATATATTGAGGGCAACTCAGAGTTGGCACTAGAGTTATGTTTTCCGTAGATGTCGGTTCCTGTAGTTTAAGGTTGGTGACCATGTATTTTTGAGAGTTTTTCCCCTAAAAGGGGTCATATGGTATAAGAGATTGGGTAAGTTGAGTTCCCAGTATATTAGGCCATCTGATATCTTGAGACGAGTTAGGCCAGTTATTTATGAGTTAGCTCTGCCTCTGAAATACTCTTCTATCCACCCTGTATTACATATATCGATGTTGTGTTCGTATGTTCTAGATGAAGAGTGGGGGATTTGATACAGTTGGTTCTACTGGAGGTATATAATTCCAAATATTCTATTCACTCAGGTACAACTACGATGTACCAAGATTTAAGGCAACACTATTAGTGGGATGGTATGAGGAGAGATATTTACAACCTATGTATTGTGTTGCCTCAGTTGGCAGTAGGTTAAGGCCAAGCATCAACGGCTTTGTGGGACACTCCAACTATTGCCCATCCCTAGTGAAGGTGGTAGTGTGTGACTATGGACATTTATGTGAGGCTTCCTTTGCTTTCAGGGGTCATGAAAGAATTTGGGTGATAGTTGATCGATTGACTAAGTTGGCACATTTAATTTTGGTTTGTTCTACCTTCAACATTGAGTAGTTAGCTCGTATTTACATTCAGGAGATAGTCTAATTGCATGAGGTTCCTATGTCTATCATATCTTACAAAGGGTCACACTTTACCTCCTACTTTTGGTGGGATTTTCAGCTAAAGTTGGGCACCCAAGTTGATTTGAGCATGACATTTAACCCTAGACTGATGGCTTGTCTGAGTGCACCATACAGGTTCAGGAGGATATATTAAAGGCCTGTGTGTTAGAGTTTGGAGGTCAATGGGACAAGGTTCTGCTATTAGCTGTATTTGCTTATAATAAAAGCTATCATACCTGTATTCAGATTGCCCCATTTGAGGCATTATATGTCCGGCGATGTCGTACTCCAGTCGGCTGGTTTTGGTCTTTAAAGTTGAGTCCATACAACACAGATTTGTTACCGGATGCTCTGCCTAGGGTTTGGGTTATTCAGGATAGACCGAGGACAGCTTAGAGTTGGCACCAGAATTATGAAGATCGTTGACCCTGATTCCTATAATTTGAGGTTGGTGACCATTTAATTCTGAGGGTTTCGACCCTGAAGGGGGTTATGAAGTTCGGGAGATGGGGTAAGTTGAGTCCCTGGTATATTAGACAGTTTGAGATATTGAGGCGAGTTAGGCCAGTTTCTTATAAGTTAGCCCTGCCTCCGGAATACTTTTCTATCCACCTTGTATTTTCATGTATTGATGCTGCGCTGATATGTTCTAGATGAGTCTTATGTTTTGCAGTGTGATATGGTTTAGCTGGATGACTATCTAACATTTGTTGAGGATCCTGTTGCTATTTTAGACAGGGATACTAGACAGTTTCATTCCGTGTTCATACCGATTGTTAAGGTGTAGTGACAACACCATCTGGTCGAGGAGGCTACCTGGGAGATGGAGGCACAGATGCGGGAGCAACAACCTAACCTATTTGATCCACCAGGTTTGCCTTTGCTTTACTCTTATGGACAAAAGTCTTTTAAGTAGAGGACGTTGTATTGACCCTATAGGTCAATTCTCCTTTTCTGTATTATTCTGAGCTTTTGTATAGTGACCTTAGACTTATTATGACCTATTGGGACAGTTGGATGGCTATTGGGTGTTTTGGTTAAGAATTGTGCAACTTTTCAGGTTAGCGAGAAGTAAAAATGAGTAAAATGAGTTTTATGGTAAAATCCTAATAAATGACCTTGGAATGGGATTCTGAAGGTTCCATTATTTTTGGAATGACTGATTTTATCTAGGAGGGTGGTTGATTCGAGAATAAATGGTTCCAGTGTGATTTTGAGTCGAAAGTCGAAGTGAGTTCAATTAGAAGCTAAAAGGTGTGTTTCTATAAAAACCCAACTTAAAGCACGTGAAATAAAAAATTTCTGGTATGGTCCGCTCTGAAATATCAAAAAATCCAAAATGGTCCTCCGTTTGTTAACAGGGTCATCAGGTTTCATTTTGAACCCGTTAGTTCTTTTAACAAAACTTAGAAGGAAATAAGCGGCGTACTCATTCACTGTGTAACGACCCAAAAATTTTTGAACTTCATAATGGTTGGTCAAGGTTAGTGTTGGATTCGTCATGGTTGAATTTTGGTAGTCATGGATTGTATTTAAGTGGCCGGATTCAAAGGAATTATTTTGGTGAAAGGTTGTAAGACCATTTAGGCAGCACTGACTTTGAATAGCCTTATCTTTTAGTAAGAGATGAATTGTGTGGGCTATTATATACTGAATCGAAGCTCTTTGAGTTATCTTTGAAACACAACTGGTTTCACTCGATTTGAAGTTTGGATGTGGAAGTTATAACCCTTACAGTGAGATTGCCTGTATTAGGAAGTATGCTGGAAAAGGATTCGGGACGGAGATGAAGTGAGGGACCACGAACCGTTTGGTGGTTCATGGTCCATGATGCGCCCCGTTAGTTGATCCAGTGAGCTCTTCTGGAGTTTGGACTAGGCCCCAGACCAAGTGGAACCCCACGAACCACTTCACAGTCCGTGTGAAGGGTTCCGTGAAGTGATCTAGAGAGCTGGTCAAGGCTCGGAGATGGACTCTGGATCAAGTGATGCTCCACGGACCAGTACACAGTCCTACACGGTCTGTGAGGACCCTCGTGAGTTGGTCCAGAAAGTTCCCCAAGAGTTCAAGCCGAAGCCGAGACCAGTGAGGTCTCACAGACAGGTTCACGGTCCGTGAGCCTCTGGATGACCCGTGGTAGCCTTTCGTGAAGCACTATTTCTGTGACTTAGTCCATTTCATTAATGGTTAATTCATAATTTGGTTTAATCCTATGCCCCTTTTAGCCTTTCTAAGGTCTCCTAACACCCTTAAATCTAACTCTAATTCCTTTTTATTCATTCTAACACTCCTCAAGCCTCACAAAAATTCTCTCAATCCTCTTAACCTCCATTGATGAAAGCTTGAAGAAATTTTGGGAAAATCATCCCTATTGCTAAATCATCCAATTCTTTTGGCTAATTTCAAGGTATGTGGGATTGATTCATAGATTCCCTTTTGTCCACGAAGACCCACGAACCCTCTTCTTTAAATTATGAATTTAAGCTCTCTTTAATATTGGGTTCTTTAAATTTTGATATATTTAATTGAATTGAGTTGTGGGATGTAGAAATTAGGTGATTTAAAGTTGATTTAAGTTGGATTCTATGAAATCTCATTTGAATTGATGAAGGTAAAATTATGCATGTCCCCTTACTCTCGAACTATGCATGGGTAGTATTTAAATGATGATTTAAATATTGATTTAACTTGAATTTCTAATGGACTACTCTTGAATTGAATTTAAATTATGAATTCTATTACCCATGCTATTCTCATTGTCACACATGGAATGTCATGCATGATGATGGATTTTCATAAAGGTTATAATGTGCGCTAAGTCCCAAACATGTTTATGACTATGATTTTGAACAAGTATGGGTTATGACAAGCATGTGATCATATAATGTCTATGATATGGCTCTTTGAGCAACATGGGTGTTTACACCAATATGATATGATATGAAAAGTATAGAGCTACTCTTATGCATAAAGTTTGACATAAAAGTGTATTTGGCTTTTTAGCCCAATGAAGCATGGCTATGAAATATATTTGACTCTTGTTAAGCATGCATGAAAGTAATGAAAGTGATTTGGCTTTCAAGCCCAAGTATACATGGTGTGATGTTCAAGTGTCAAGTTTCCATGTTAAAACATGTATATAAATATACTTATTCTTGTGGGATGACGACTTATTACTGATAAGGATTGGAGTAGAAAGTGGACTGTCCCCAAGGGTCCCACTCCTTTCCCAAAACTATGTGCTAACATAGGTATGCTACCGAAATGGGAGACCCATAAGGTATGCTTTGATATGATATGATATGCTATGATAAGATATGACAAGATATGCTATGTTATGTAAATCCTTCTAAAATGATTGGGTCGTGAGGAAGGTGGCCATCACACCGAAATAGGAGGCCCGTAAGGTGTGGTGTATATTATCTTTGGCAAGTAATCTTCTCCGATTCGATGGGAGGCCTCATCGGGCAAGTTCATTTTGTAGCTCACATGAGTTTAGATGTCGGTTATGGTCATATCCCCTTTATACTATTAGTATCATGGCATTTCATGCATCATGGTTAATATGGCATATTGATATACTATTCTTCCTTATATTATCTTTCTATGTATGTGCCCTTGTCATCTAGGTTGTCTATAGGTTCATGTGAATATGCCTTTGGATGCCCGCATACTTAGTGCTTTATTATGCTAACCCATACTCTTTGTTTGCATGTTCTAACCATGTAGGGACCGGTGACGATCTCTATCTTCCGTTGGGCGACGAGTGATAATCCTTGAAGATACTTTCTTGTGGTGAGATTTTTTTTTCAAGGGCAATAGCTACTTTCTATCTTCATTGTATCATTTTATTTTCTTTACCTTATGACTTGAGGGTGAGTTCGAATTATGTTGAGGCCCCACTCTATATTATGTAGAGGCTATGTTTGACATGTTAAACTCTAGCACGTTATATATGTTTTGATGAGATATTATGACTATAAAGATTTGGTTATGAGAATGATGTATCGATTATGCTCATGATTATGTTTTGGACTTGTGAATATTAGGAATGTGCTTATGTGGAAAGTCCCCTAACTTAGTATGCCCCCATAGCTTAAGTCTTACTTACCCGCCCCTTATAAATATTTGTTTTGCGTTATGTGATCCATGTTCCTCCCATTCCCGGCAACATCCCCATAGCTTGAGTCCAAAGCCCCTTTCTCTCTAGAACTACGTGCTATGTGTTTGCTTTTTCGTGCTTCTAAACTAATGATGTGAGTAATGATGCTATGATGGCTTGATCGAGAACTTTTGGATTCTCTTTCACCATGTCACATCTAGGCCCCACTTCTGGGTCTTTACAAAGATTGTATTAGATCCCTAGGTTTGTAAATGATTCTCGGAGTCCAACATGCCGCATCAATTAGAATCTTGTTCATGGGTGTGATGTGCACCATGCCTATGAACGAGAGGCTATGATGATGTTTTAGGAATTCACCTCATTTCATTGTTTCCCTATGTCGTGTTGTGATCTATTACGATAAATTCCCTAAACTCTAGTATTCTTGTCGCTTTTTCAGAACATGCCTCCCAGAAGAGATCCCTTCCCCCGTCAAGCCCAAGAATTCGAGGAACAAGCCCCTCAGGCACCGGTAGAGGAACAGGAGTCTCATGCCGAGTTTAGGAATGTGGTGTCTATGTTGGCCTAAGAAGTGGCTAACCAAGCCAGGCCAGCTAATCCCACAAATGTTGGTACTTCGACCTCTACGGTGAGGGATTTCACCCGGATGAACCCTCTAGAGTTCTTTGGTTCAAAGGTGGATGAAGATGCTCAAGAGTTCATTGATGAACTCACTAAAGTGTTGACCATTATAGGTGTTAGCTCTGAGGAGAAGGCCTAGTTGGCTGCATACCAACTGAAAGATGTGGCCCAGGTGTGGTATAATCAATCTTCGACCGGTGGGAGAAGTTCAAAATGGCCTTTCTTGACTGGTTCTTTCCTCTTGAGCTTAGAGAGGCCAAAATGACCAAGTTCATCAATCTTCGATAGGGTGGTATGACTGTGAGGGATTATTCTCTCAATTTATTAAGCTCTCTAAATATGCTCTCGTGCTTGTGTTTGACCCTCGTGCAAGAATGCACAAGTTTATTTCTGGTGTCTCAGATTTGGTGGTGAAGGAATGTCGTACGACTATACTTATTCGAGATATGGACATCTCAAGACTTATGACTTATGCCAAGAAAATTGAAGGCAAAAAGCTTAAGGAGAGAAGGGTAAATGATGCTAAGACGACCCAATTTGATGGTGGGTTCTCCAACTCGAGGGGTGGTGGCTATTTTGGACGGTTCCATCAAGGCCAAGGTTCCAATGTGAGGATTGCTAATACAAGTGTGCATCCTCTTAAGGCACAAGTTAGGGGTGGTCCCTGAATTTCTCTTTGTGGTCAATGTGGGAAGCATCATGTGGGCGATTGTAGAAGAGCTTTAGGTGCTTGCTTTGGATGTGGGAGTTTGGAACACAAGATTTTCGACTGTCCAAGGGGTGCCAAGAAAGATCAAGTGGCTCCCGGTGGTCAAGGGTCACCGAAAGCTCCAGTTGGTGGTGCTCCTAGGAACAACCTGTTTTATGCTCTTCATGCTCGGCAAGAGGTGGAGGAAGCTCCGAACGTCGTGACTGGTATGTTAAAAGTCTTTGATTTTGATGCTTATGCCTTACTTGATCCAGGTGCAAATTTATCTTTTGTGACTCCTTTGTTGGCTGTTAAATTTGGGTTGAGTCCCAAAAATCTAAGGGAACCTTATTCGGTGTATACTCCCATGGGTGAGTCTGTTGTTGCCCAAAAAGTGTATCGTGGTTGCCCTGTCTCTGTGTTGCAAAAAGTGTTCCCCGGTGACCTTGTAGAACTTGAGATGTATGATTTTGATATTATTCTTGGGATGGATTGGTTGCATGCATCGTATGCCTCAGTTGATTGTAGGACTAGGAAAGTTAAATTCTAAGTCCCTAATGAACCTGTGTTGGAATGAAAGGGTAGTAATTCAGTGGTTAAGGGTTGGTTCATTTCCTACCTCAAAGCCCAGAAGATGATTTGTAAGGGTGCATTTATCACATAGTGCGGGTTAAAGATGTGGAGGGTGAGTCACCTAAGCTTGAATCGGTTCTGGTTGTTAATGAGTTTTCTGAGGACTTGACTAGTATTCCTCCCGATAGAGAAGTGAATTTTGGTATAGATCTCCTTCCGGATACTCAAACTATTTTTATCCCCCCTTATCATATAGCCCCAACAGAGTTGAAGGAATTGAAATATCAGTTGAAAGATTTGCTAGAAAAGTGTTATATTAGGCCGCGTATCTCACCTTGGGGTGCTCCCGTGTTGTTTGTGAGGAAGAAGGATGGGTCTCTCCGAATCTGTATTGATTATCGGCAATTGAACAAGGTGACCGTAAAGAATAGGTACCCGTTACCTAGAATTGATGATTTTTTCAACCAACTTCTAGGAGCTACCCATTTCTCTAAAATAGACCTTCATTTGGGTTATCACCAATTGAAGGTGAGGGAGTGTGACATTTCCAAGATGGCTTTTCAAACTCATTATGGTCACTTTGAGTTTATGGTGATGTCATTTGGGTTTACCAATGCTCTGGCGGTGTTTATGGATCTTATGAATCAGGTGTTCAAACCGTTCCTTGATAATTTTGCGGTGGTCTTCATTGATGACATCTTGGTTTACTTCCAAAGCGAACGGAGCATATGGATCACTTTGCGTTGGTGCTTCAAATCTTGAGAGAGAAGCAATTGTATTCCAAGTTTAGCAAGTGTGAAATTTTGGTTGGGAGAAGTTACTTTCCTTGTTCATGTGGTGCCGGCGATGGCATCAAGGTTGATCCTAAGAAAACTAAAGTGGTGAAAGATTGGCCTAGACCGTTGACTCCATCGGATATTCGAAGCCTCCTTGGTTTGACTGGTTATTACAGGAGGTTTTTTGAAGGGTTTTATTCTATTGCATCCCCATTGACCAAGTTGCCTCAAAAGAAGGCCAAATTTGTGTGGTCAAATGAATGTGAGAAAAGTTTCCAAACTTTGAAGGATCAACATACATCGGCTCCAATTTTAACTTTGCCAAGTGGGTTAGATGGATTTGTTGTATATTGTGATGCGTCACATATTGGTTTGGTTTGTGTGATTATGTAACATGGTAAGGTGATAGCTTATGCGTCCTGATAATTGAAGGTGCATGAGCAAAATTACATGACCCATGATCTTGAGTTGGCGGCGGTGGTGTTTGCTTTGAAAATTTGGCGACATTATTTGTGTAGGATCCATGTGGATGTCTTAATCGATCACAAGAGTTTGCAATATGTGTTCACCCAAAGAGACCTTAATTTGAGGCAAAGGAGATGGTTGGAACTTCTCAAGGATTATGATATGAGTGTCCTTTATCATCCCGACAAGGCTAACATTGTGGTAGACGCTCTTAGTAGGCTCTCCATTGGGAGTGTATCACATGTGGATGAAGGAAAAAAGGAGATAGTGAAAGATGTGCACCGTTTGGTTAGATTGGGTGTAAGGTTGGCCGAATCCGGCAATGGTGGAATTCTTGTTCAAGGTGGATCCGAGTGTCGATAGTGGTTGATGTTAAGGTGAAACAAGACTTGGATCCCTCCTTAGTTGAATTGAAGAAATTGGTTTCTGAGAAAAAGATTGAGGTTTTCTCCTAAGGGGGAGATGGTGTGTTATGGTATCAAGCTTGATTGTATGTTTTGGATATTGATGGCCTAAAGGAGGTGACCATGAAAGAGGCTCATAATTCTCAATACTCTGTCCATCCGGGATCTACCAAGATGCACCGAGATTTGAGAGATGTGTATTGGTGGCATGGAATGAAGAAGGGCATAGCCAAATTCGTGTCGGAATGTCCTAATTTCCAAACAAGTAAACGTGGAACATCAAAGGCCCGGTGGCTTGACCCAAGATATCGAAATTCCTACTTGGAAGTGGGAAGATGTGAACATGGATTTTGTGGTTGGGTTACCCCGTACTCGGAGACACTTTGATTCTATATGGGTTATGATTGATAGGATGATCAGTCGGCTCACTTCTTACTAGTTAAGACTACCAATAGTGGTGAGGAATATTTTAAGGTGTATATTCGGGAGTTGGTGAGATTGCATGGTATACCGAGGTCTATTATATCGGATCGTGGTACTTAATTTACCTCTCATTTTTGGAAGTCTTTTCAAAATGGACTTGGTACTAAGGTCAAGTTGAGCACCGCATTTCATCCTCAAATTGATGGACAAGCCAAAAGGACAATTCAAACCTTGGAGGACATGTTGAGAGCTTGTGTATTGGAATTCAAAGGAAATTGGGATGATCATCTACCTCCCATTGGATTTGCCTACAACAATAGCTTCCATGCTAGCATTGGTATGACTCCATTTGAAGCTTTGTATGGTAGGAGATGTAGATCTCTGGTTGGTTGGTTTGAAATAGGTGAGGTGGCCTTGATAGGCCCGGATTTGGTTGTTGAGGCCATTGAAAAGGTAAAGTTGATTAGGGAGAGATTGAAGACTGCTAAAAGTCGCCAAAAGTCTTATTCGAATGTTAGGAAGAGGGATCTCAAATTTCATGTTGGTTATTAGGTGTATGTGAAAGTGTCTCCCATGAAAGGCATCATGCGTTTTGGAAAGAAGGGAAAGTTGAGCCCCCGATACGTCAGACCTTATGAGATTGTGGATCAGATTGGTAGTGTGGCTTATAGGTTGGATTTGCCTTTGAACATGAGCTCCATTCATCCGCTATTCCATGTGTCCATGTTGAGAAAGTTGATTACTAACCCTAAGGTAATTACACCTTTGAAAGGTATGATGGTTGAGGAGAATTTGACCTATGAAGAGGTGCCGGTTGAAATCATGGATAGACAAGTGAAGTGGCTTCTCAACAAGGAGGTAGCTTCGGTCAAGGTGCTTTAGAGGAACCAATACATAGAGAGTGTGATGTGGGAAGCAGAGTTGGACATGATGGAGCAATATCCCAATCTTTTCCAATCTACTCAAGCCTAAGGTACTAGGTTCTATCCCTTTTATGGTCCAAATTCTTTGCTTGTTGAGTTTCATGACATTGTATGCATACATGAGCACAAAAATAATTTAAATGATGTTTTGGGCATAAGTTTTGAATGACTTTTGAAGTGGTGCATGATCGATTATGATTTGTGGTTTAAAATGTCTCTAGTATGCTTGATGTTCTTGAGCCATGGTTTTCGCCCATTTGAGGATGAATATTTTAAAGAGGGAGATGATGTAACGATCTGAAAATTTTTGAACTTCGTAATGGTTTGTGAAGGTTAGTGTTGGATTCGTCATGGTTGAATTTATTTAGTCATGGGTTGTATTTAAGTGGACGAATCCAATGGAATTATTTTGGTGAAAGGTTGTAAGGCCGTTTAGGTAGCACTGATTTTTAATAGCCATATCTTTTGGTACGAGATGAACTGTGTGGGCAATTATATATCAAATCGAAGCTCCTTGAGTTATCTTAAAATGCAATTGGTTTCACTTGATTCGAAGTTCGGATGTGGAAGTTATGGCCCTTACAGTGAGACTGCCCGTATTAGGAAGTATACTGGAAAAGGATTTGGGACGGAGATGAAGTGAGGGATCATGGACCGTTTGGTGGTTCACGGTCCGTGGTGTGCCCCGTGAGTTGATCCATTGAGCTGCCCTGGAGCTTGGACTAGTCCTTGGACCAAGTGGAACTCCAAGGACCACTTCACGGTCCGTGTGAACCTTCACGATCCATGGGCGGTCCCGTGAAGTGATCCAGAGAGCTGGTCAAGGCTCGGGGATAGACTCAGGACCAAGTGATGCTCCACGGACTAGTACACGGTCTGTGTGCATCTACACGGTCCATGAGGCCCCTCGTGAGTTGCTCCAAAAAGTCTCCAAAGAGTTCAAGCTGAAGCCGAGACCAAGTGAGGTCTCACGGACAGGTTTAAGGTCTATAAGCCTCTGGACGACCCCTGACAGCCTTCTGTGAAGCACTGTTTCTGTGACTTAGTCCATTTCATTAATGGTTAATTCGTAATTTGGTTTAATCCTATGCCCCTTTTAGCCTTTCTAAGGTCTCCTAACACCCTTAAATCAAACTATAATCCCCTTTTATTCATTCTAACACTCCACAAGCCTCACCAAAATTCTCTTAATCCTCATGACAACCATTGATGAAAGCTTGAAGAAATTTGGGAAAAATCATCCTTGTTGCTAAATCATCCAATTCTCTTGGCCAATTTCAAGGTATGTGAGATTGATTCATGGATTCCCTTTCATCCATGAAGACCCACAAACCCTCTTCTTGAAATTATGAATTTAAGCTTTCTTTAATATTGCGTTCTTTAAATTTTGATATATTTAATTGAATTGAGTTGTGGGATATAGAAATAAGGTGATTTAAAGTTGATTTAAGTTGGATTCTATGAAATTTCATTTGAATTGATGAAGGTCAAATTATGCATGTTCCCTTACTCTTGAACTATGCATGGGTAGTGTTTAAATGATGATTTAAATGTTGATTTAACTTGAATTTCTTATGGACTACTTTTGAATTGAATTTAAACTATGAATTATAGTACCCATGCTATTCTCATTGTCACAAATGGCATTGCATGCATGATCATGGATTTCCATTAAGGTTATGATGTGGGCTAAGTCAAAAACATGTTTATGACTATGATTTTGAACAAGTATGGGTTATGACAAGCATGTGATCACATTATGTCTATGATATGGCTCTTTGAGCAACATGGGTGTTTACACCAATATGATATGAGATGATATGACAAGTATGGAGCTACTCTTATGCATGAAAGTGTATTTGGATTTTTAGCCCAATTAAGCATGGTTATGAAATGTATTTGACTCTTGTTAAGCATGCATGAGAGTAATGAAAGTGAATTTGGCTTTCAAGCCCAAGTATGCATGGTGTGATGTTCAAGTGTCAAGTTTTCGTTTCAAAGCATGTATATATATATATATACTTATTCTTATGGGATGACGACTTATTACCGAGAAGGATTGGAGTAGGAAGTGGGCTATCCCCAAGTGTCCCACTCTTTTCTCAAAACTATGTGCCAACATAGGTATGCTACCCAAATAGGAGACCCATAAGGTATGCTTTGATATGATATGATAAGATATACTATGTTATGTAAATCTTTCTGAAATGACCAGGTTGTAAGGAAGGTGGCCATCCCACCAAAATGGGAGGCCCGTAGGTGTGGTGTAGATTACCTTTGGTAAGTAATCTTCTCTGATCTGATGAGAGGCCTCATCGAGCAAGTTTATGTTATAGCTCATATGAGTTTGGATGTTGGTTATGGTCACATACCCTCTATACTATAAGCATCATGGCATTTCATGCATCATGCTTAACATGGCATATTGATATACTATTCTTCCTTATATTCTCTTTATATGTTTGTGCCCTTCTTATATAGGTTGTCTATAGGTTCATGCGCATATGCATTTGCATGCCCGCATACTTAGTTCTTTATTGTGCTAAACTATACTCTTTGCCTACATGTTCTAACCTTGTAGGAACTGGTGATGATCTCTATCTTTCGTTGGGCGACGAGTGATAATCCTTGAAGCTACATACTTGTGGTGAGCCTTTTTGTTCAAGGGCAGTAACTACTTTCTGTCTTCCTTGTATCATTTTATTTTCTTTACCTTATCACTTGAGGGTGAGCCCGAATTATGTCGAGGCCCCGCTCTATCTTATGTAGAGGCTATATTGGACATGTTAAACTCTTGCATGTTGTATTATGTTTTGATCAGCTGTTATGACTATTGAGATTTGGTTATGAGAATGATGTCTCGATTATGCTCATGATTATGTTTTGGACTTGTGAATGTTAGGAATGTACTTATGTGGAAAGTCCTTTAGCCTGGTATGTTCCAATAGCTTGAGTCCTACTTACCCTCCCCTTAGAAATATTTGTTATGTGTTATGTGATCCATGTTCCTCCCATTCCTGGAAACATCCCCATAGCTTGAGTCCAAATCCCCATTCTCCCTAGAACTTTGTGCTATATGTTTACTTTTTTGCGCTTCCGAACCGATGATGTGAGTAATCATGCTATGATGGCTTGATCGAGGACTTATGAGTTCTCCTTCGCCATGTCACATCTAAGCCCCACTTTTGGGTTGTGACACACTGTTAGATCCAAAATATTGAAATCAGTGTGGTTACACTATTCATTTGCATAAATCGTACTTTGGGAGGCTTGGGAATGGCCTGAAAAAGGTTGTAGTTGAGCTGGGGCAGCACTAGCAAGGTTTATACTCCGCGTTTGCAAAGGTCAATGCCACGTTCGCGGAGGCCAAGACTGGTAGTGCTCCATGTTCGTGAAGAGACCTCCACATTTGCGGACGAGGGATATTACCCTATTACTCCACATTCGCAGGGCTCGTTCTATGTTCACGGAGAAGGGCAATGAGGCCTATATATGCATCTTCAACAATTGCAAACAACATACACCTCAACATTGCACCAACCATAAAAGCTCATTCCAAGTTCAATTTTGATGATTCAAAGTTCCACGTAACTCAAAATTCCGTAAGGAGTGACGTGGTGAAGTTGGTTTTGGTATTTGGCATATATTTAGCGGTAATTTCTCATTTTTGTCTTTTTTTGCTCTCAATTTTGGTGGAAACTTTGCATGCTGATAACCTAACTAAATATTGATGGAATTGAACAAAATTTTAGCCTAAATTATTCTATGTTCTAAGAAGAACATGATGATTAGCTGCGTGTTTTCCGTAGTTGTCTGGTTATCAAGAATTTAGACCGAGAAAGTTTTGAAAAGAGTGTTCTTCTTGTAATATTTTAAACTTTGTACTTGGGATTTTCTCAGTCTTCTGGGGCCCATTTTGGGCCAAATGTTTTGTTGTAGGCTTGGGATGTCATTGGGGTTGTTTTCAGAATTTTTGTTTGGGATTGTGCGTGGGACCCATTTTTCCCATTTTAGACTCTCTATGCCTAATTCAACCCATTCTTGAGATAATACAACCAAACTGATCATGTTGACATTAACTTATTTTTTAACAAAGGATCAACTTTGAGAGAGTGTTAGTAAAGGAAAAGCATGACTGGACTGATTTAGAGTTCATGTGATATTTTCTTTGTAGGCTAGGCTTTTCCCTACCCTTAGACTGGGTGTAATTATATGTATATGAAATTGAGATGTATGTTGCATGCTAGTTGAGCCCTGTATGCATATTATGTGTTATGATAGGATAGTACTTTAAGTTATTAGCGATGAATGTCATAGTTTTGATATGCTTTGGTATTATCGATTCTAGGGAGGCCTAATAATGACCGGATGTAGGTTGATTGTTGTGAGGAAGGTATGCATTCTGACCTATACTGTTGTCTGTGAGAGAATGCTATCGATACTTTTTAGATATGTTTCCTGTAAGGTTCCTTGCTGATTAGTTGTTGTTTTGTGACTTAATCTGATTTAGATATGCCCCTGTTGGGACCAATTGTTGTGGGAATTTATGATTTTCCTATTGTTATTGGCTTACATCTTCGTTCTCTATGATGGGTTGGGTTACAATATGTTTGACCCACTTTTATATTGGTCATTATGATATACACCCTGTGTACTGTTGTTAGCTATTGGGTTTCTCGTTCTATGTATACGCGACAAAGGTTGAGTTGTGTTTATTAGAGGGATAGTAATATTTATGGATACCTATATTCCGAGTGTTGTTTTCTATGTTGACTTTTGACACGGTATGACTTGGGAATTCTAGATTCTGATATACTGGTTGAGTGAGTGTCTATTTGATGTCTCAACCAAGATGACACTCCCCATCATCATTTTAACATCGGTGGACAAGTCCGAATATTTGAGACTCGGGTGACAAACCTCATAGTTTGAGTCTCCGATGGCAATGGTTGAGATGCCTTATAACAGATGCAGATTCAGAGGATCGAGTGCCAACTATGTTTTGGGTCAAGGACCCTGCTGATTCCCTTTTTCGGAAAGGCCCCATGATAGACTTTCTGAGACTGAGGCACATTGTTATGTGAGGGGGATTCATTCTCCCATGGGGAAAAGTCCCACCGCTTCTCATGTATTGTGATTATTGATGCGAGGGAGATTCTTTCTCCTGTGGGGGATACGTCCCACCATTACATATGTGTTGAAGTTGTTGGGGCGAGGCCCATGATTGATTACCCATGGTTCCACACACCTAGTCACACCCTAATTGTGTGTGGGTGTACCTTTCAGGCTTATAGGGGTTCAGGGGGTGTTAATGCATAGATGCTAGGGCTTTACACCCACGTAAACCTAACCCTTATCCTAATGATATGGAGAGCAGGGATTTGTGATGGTTCTATGGTATTCTGTGGTTGTTCTATGTGTTTCTATGATGATTGGTCAGTTCTATATTGTGCGCGGTTGTACATCCTGGGCTAATGGGGGCCTAGGTGGTGTATAGGTGTAATTGTTAAGGCCTTGCACACTTGTAGGGTACCACATTCGGTTCAGGTTGAGGTTATGGGATTGATGTGTGGGATAACTGCTTTTATCTACATTGTAGCTTTATATTGTATATTACTTCACCCGATCGACCGATGATGCCTACTAGGTGCCTTTTTCTGGTACTTACTCCTACTTCTACACCTTTCCATTGTGCAGGTCCAAGTACTAGTCGGGGGTACTGAATTTAGAAGATTCGAGAGGATAGGAGACTACTTTTAGGTGAGCACCGCCAACTCTTGTTTCATCACAGTATCCTTCCTTTATATGGCCATCTTTTATTATCAAACTCTAGGCATGTACAGTAGTACTATGTATTTTATAGGAGCACTCTTGGATTGTATATATATTATATTATGTTTTGGGCTATATGTACCCTTTCGTTTACTATAATTATTTATAGTTGAATTCGAGGTTCTAGGTAGATTCTATTATATGTTATTACTACGATGATGTGGACTTGACTAGATGTTAGGGCAGGTACGCTTGGGATAGGTTTTTGGGTTGCCTGTAGGTGGGTCCTAGCAGGCTCCATCCTGAGTAAAACTAGGTCATGACACCTTCGGGAAACAACACAGGGAAGAAAACCCCATGGACTCAAAAATTGGGATTGATAAAGGCCTTTGTTACGCAGACTTCGTCGAGGCCTATAACTACCCAAACCCCATCGAAAATTATGTGGATTGTCCTTAAAGCAACAAAATATAATATTGGGATAAAAATAAGACATGCCTAGGCACCTAAGAGTCAGTGTCTGGCTATCTCTGACCACTCTCAACATGCCGGGTGGTCTCCTCAGTAGTGGTGGCATATTCGGAGTGTCCAAAACTCATCACCATCTCTTGTGCACGTCCTTGCTACTCAAACTCTTCTGCAATTGAGGCTCATCTTGTGTCCTTAAACTGCTCACTCTCTATCCTCGCAGCCTCTCATCTCGCAACATCGGGAACATCAAAATAAAGTTGAGACCTCTTTCTAGAGGCGCTAACTTGTTGCTCATCAACAAACAAAAAAACCACCTCATCAATAGTTGTATCTGACATAGGAATCACTAGAGGTGTTGACAATGTGGCTCTGATATTCGTGTGGAGCTGCTGGATCTCCGCATGATTGGTTTTAATATCAGGAGGTTGGGATGATCTGAGGCTCTGCTCTACTCGTCTTAAAAAGCATCGACATGACCATGAAATTGTGTGAGTCTCTCCTCAATAGTGTCCATGAAATGTGTCTATATGCTCTCCTCAACCTCTGAAATTGGCCTTCCAAACCCATGGTTGTATCTACTGTAGCAACTAAGTTAATTGGGACAAATTGAGAACCTGTCACTGAACCAGAGCCTTTATAGACTCTGCAGACACGTAAACCATGCTTGTGGGCTGAGGATGCATAGGCACGAGCTCTGGAATAGTAGTAGAAGTAATAGTGGGCGCCGACTCTCTTAGTATCTGGTTAGGCTTAGTCTTTAGTGCTGCGGCGATCATCTCAGGCATTTGAACAGGTGGATGTGGTTTTCTATGGAGAGATAAAAGATTCTCATCAACCTTAATCAGGATGGCTCTAGGGTCCTCTAAACCTCAATTATCGAGTCCACATTATGCAAAATCTCTACTCCCACCGCTATACATAAATAGTAGATCAAGCATGAGAACGGGATGAAGGTGGACATATTTAGGGCCTGCTCATGTATCTCCTATGCTATCAAATAATCCCATTCTATATAATAGCAATAAATAATGCTAGCAACCAAAACTGCGCGGTCTGACATCAAAGTATTTTCCGCCTGGGTAGGCCGGATCCGCATGCGCACTACACTCGACCAAAACTTGGCAGCAAAGCTGAGTGGAGCCTTCATGATTTCAACTGAAGTAGAAATCCAGTCAGGGTTCTGGCCCTGCTCAGCTATATGATCTGCAATCCACCTCATTAGAACGGCCTTCCAGGCTGTATCTCTCATCAACCCCCAATATCTGGTCTGCCTTAATATATAATCATACTCATAGTAATAGGGGCATGATACTCAGGACCAAACAGAAATCTCCTGATGGTGGCCTCAGATAGATCAATGGGGATACCACACACTATCATCTAAGTGAGCCGATGCTGAGCTATGTACCTACCCTTCTTCGGGGTACCCTCCATAATGGTTACATCATATGATGCATAGAACTCACGAACATGTGTCGGGGAGTACTTCCCCAATGGGGCTGTTAACCAATCCAACTGATACCGGTTCACGGTATCCCAGAGCATAGGAGCATTGCCAAGTCCAGATGTAATCATCTGTGGCTTAGAAAATATGGTCCTTGTCTATCGACCCTGCTCATCCTGCTTGATATCTTCTCAGTATATATCCAACACGCACTAGATACACCATAATCTAGATAAATAAGTTTTAGGTGCTTGGGTGGACTCGGTGGACTCAAAACCCGACTCCTCAGCTAAACTAGAGTCCTCTCCATCTCTTGACCCTAATTGAGACCCCTTGCCGGAGACTGTCATCTGAATAAAGTTGCTCTGCTGGGAAAATCCCTTCTCAGACTGGGGAGACCAAGCAACTATGGCCTGTGTTTTAGCCGACATTGTTTGTCTAGCTACAACTCTTGTGTGTCGTCGCTCCACATCCTCATCTGTATGAACGTCGAGCACCTCTAAGGATTCACTGGCCTGAGGACTGCCTTTGGTGTCTTTAGGCTCATCATAAAGGCAATCCCACAGGGCTTGTATTTCATCTCGTTTGAGACGGGGACCATAGTACGTGAAAGCACTAAAAGTAAGAGCATACATGAGTCCTATGAATACATAAAAGAACAACAAAAATGTTGCAAAAAGTCTTCACAGAATGACCTATCAATGCTAACGTACGGAACATATTGTATATTACGGGCTATAGATGACCTTCATGGGCAATAAGGTACAGGTCAATCAAGTCACTGGAAATGAACTTATGAGGTAAATCATACTTTTAGAATCGTCAATAAATCATAGATTGAGTCATACGTACAATGCCAGGATCAAGTTTATGAAGGTAAGGAACCTATATACCTTATTTATGGGTCGTAGTATGAACTACGACCCCAAAGTAGGTTTGTCCAGTAACGTCACAGAAAAACCAAATTGTTGATCCAAACTTACGAGGGGCAACTATGGTCCGTGGATGAATCCATAGGCCATAGAAGACTCTCCTGTTGTTGAAAAACAATAACTTGATTTTTCTCAGTTCACCATTCATTTCCATTATATCAATATACAACAAAAATTACTACCATGTCCTACTTTAACGATTTTACAAGCAAGATGATTGGATCACAACAATAGGGTATACAAATTTAAACAACATCAAAGCATTGACATTCAAACCAAGTCAAACACATTCACCGTGCATTTCATGCATTCAAATTCAACCAAAATGCATTCCTACACATATTACAAGTGTCCAACCCAAGACTTCACATATATAAGCACTTATCATCAGGTGCCACAACCCACAATCCACTCAAATACATGTACTCACCAGGATAACTACCATTTGACCAATTCTAAAATGTCTTTATTCATGTCATGCACTCCTTTATCTATTTAAACAAGATCAAATAACATAACTCAAACAATAATGGAATGCACAATTTCAAACAATGATTGTTCATATCAATCTACATATCCCAAGTCTAATACATGCAAAAACACAGTAAGGAGATCCTAATACATTCAAATTTTAGGCAACCCTAACCATTAGGGCATGAAAATAATGATACAATTCATATGCATTAGTTTTTCAAACCGTCAACACAATCTTCCAATAAAAATGAAAGTGGAAGAGAGTCCTTTATCGGATTAGTGGGTGTGAGGCTGAGAAAACTATAAAAAAAATGAAATTCTTGGTGTTTTAGAGTTGCAAGAATAGTGACTCCGTCATAAGAATTTGGCTAGAAAACTCATTGGAAACTATGTTGAGGCTCAGGCGGTGGTCGGATTTTTTGGCAATAGGGGGTAGGGTTTGGTATGTTTTGAAAATAGAGGGTAAGTGAGGCTAATTAGAATCACCTCTCTTTTATTCGTCTGACCGGGTTAGGTTTAAGTGGGGCTTTGATCCCACGAAACTCTGATTATGGGCAGTAAGAGGTTTTACAACCTGTAAGACATGGTCTCGTAGTTCCAGAATTCCTTTTTCAAGAATTTGGGTACTATGAAACATCATATGGGTCATAGGTTGACCTATAGCTCATAGGTTGGCCCGTAAGTACTCCCAACGCTTAGAAAAATTCCAAATCTTACCTAGAGTCCATGAACCCCTTTCATGGCTCATAGTTAAATCTACGAGCCATAAAGTTGGCTCGTGTACTAGAGTGCACAAATTTCATCTCACTGGAAATCTATGAATCAGTATACGGGTTGTGGTATAATCCACGCCCTGTGGAACCAATCATAGAATAAAATTTTCTCTTTTTTTGGCATTGATTTATTGCCTTAACCTTGTTCCTGCACACTCTCAGCAAAACAAACTATTACCCTATTATTTCCTAGTCTATGAGTCCAAAATTACAACAAAAAGCATAAGAATTAAACCACTTATGAGTCCAAAAGTAAAAAGGAAAAGCAAATACACATAAATTACAACAAATATCTTGGATTACCTCCACAGTAGCATCTTATTCATTGTTGCGGCACTACTTGAAATACTTGGTTACTTAGAGTTCTCCATGTGCCCATGCCTATATCTTCAGATCATCTGGCCTTTTCATGGAATTACAGATATTGAAGAAAACATCTTTATCATTCAATCTAAAATTGAGTTGACCCAACTCCATATCTACTAGTGCTCACCCAGTAGCTAAGAAAGGTCTTTCCAAGATGATTGGCGCGTTGAAGTCGACTTCACAATCCAGAATCACAAAGTCTACGGGGAATATAAAATTTTACACTTTGACTAAAACATTGCACATTATCCACATAGTCTTCTTCACTGTTTTATCAGCCATTAACAATCACACACTCATTGGTGTAAGGGCTCCCAAGACCAACTGCTTGAATGTTGCAAGAGGCATTATGTTGATGTTGGTTGCTAAGTTGCATAATGCCTTTACAATGTTGATATCTCAAATGATACAGGGTATGGTGAATGCTCTGGGGTCCTTTTTCTTCTGCACTAAGGACCCTATAACAATAGAACCAAAATTGTGAAACTCTTGAGAGAGATCTTGGCTCACCGTCCTTTTTTTCATCACTAGGTCCTTCATGAACTTTGCATATCCATGCATTCTCCCTAATGCCTCAATAAGAGGAATATTGATAGTAAAACCACCCCTTGATTCATTCAGGTTGATTAGATGAGAGTAATCACATTGAATCCTATTAATTATTCCTTGACCTATTCATTACTCGCTTGATCTAGTAAGTAAGAATTAGACGGGTTCTAACGCATGCACTCGTTAAAAAGCATTCATAGCAAAGGGATAAATAATTCATGCATGCACAATTTCCAAGGATTACAAATTATCTGGGTTTACTTTGTTAGTTCTTCATAGTTCCCACAACTCTAGTTGTGGTTTTAGCTACTTATGTTCATTGTAGGTGAAGAAATCATGTTATGAATTGACATAAATAAACACTTACAATGATGAATTGAAGAATAAGAAATATGAAATCTCCATGAAAATCATGATGTTATAACCCGAAAATGATATCAAAGTAATCTCTAAGAACAAAGTACTAATCACAAGTAATGTGTTATTCACATTATGTCTGCTCTCTACTCCTAAAAAATCTAAAAACCTATTTATAATAAGTAGAAACCAAATAAAAATGATATAGGAAGACAAGAATCAGGAAATCGAATGAGCATAGTTACAGGCCATAGAGGAAATAATGACCTGTTACTTGCCTTCGTAGGCTACAATGCACAAAATATTTCTTCACTCGTACGAACAACCGTACAGAAAAGTTCTGACTTACGACCCGTAAGAAGATTCATTTGTTAACTTTTCAGCAAATCTTCAAAGCTCTAATCCTTAGGGTACGAACATGTGTTTATGACCTGTCACCTGACTTACGACCTGTAGGAGACTCCGTCTAATAACAATTCAACACTTAGCATATTTTCTGATCTTCAACATATAAACAAGCATACAGGACATCAAATGGGTTATGGCTTGTTTGATAACATATATCTTCAAAATCTCAAAATCAACCTTTCACTGGATCTGACCCATGAACATATCTATAGCTCATGAATGAACCACGACCTGTAGAACGTTTCTCAAATCATCAAAAACATACAATCTGTAGAGCTTGACCAAAAATCATCCTGATTCCTGTAGTCTTGTAAAATCAACACAAAAAAAATCAAACCTATTAATATCTCTTTGAGAATACATAATATCCCAAGTTTAAAAAATCAAAAGTAATGTATTTTTGCATCACATCAATGCCTACTGGGTACTTTCCACCGGTACTTACCCCTACTTTTCTGTATCTATTCATGTTGCAGCTCCAGGTACAAGCCGCGACCATTGATCTAAGGAATTTGTAGATTCTTTAGGACAATTTAGTGAGCATCAATAGTGTTAGGATTTTTTACATTCTGCTTTGGTTCTTTTGATCTCCTTATGTATTAAGACACTAGCCTTGTACATTTATAGTTTTAGCTCGTACATGTAGGATCTTATTTGGGTTATGTATATATAATACATAACCATCATATAATCATATAGAATAATATCATATGTCAAACTATACCTCACTTGTTGCAAAATATACACATGATACTCAAAGGTATCTCAAAAACAATCAAATTACCACAAAATCACCCAAATAGAATCACAGGTCAGATATTATCACAATAGTATCAAAATAATCTCAATTCTAAAGATTTCATCTTAATTTATATCACATTTTACTTAATTTTTGGCATAACCAGTATCAGATTTCCATCAAAATTCTATCATATCAGCCCATTTACTCAAGATTCAATATAGATCTTACAATTATAACATGAACATATCCAATAACTCAAATCTAGTCCAAAAAAGGATCATCGAATCTACCTCGATGTTGAAACAACACTCAGACAAGCATTCAATCAACTCAAGCCTTCAAATGGTCATCTGATCGATGAATTGCTACAAAAATAGATACTATGCATTAAGAGATGAATTTTGATACCCATATTGGCACAAATTAGGCTTAGGGAAAAAAAATATCAAAATTAGGGCTAAAATTTGAAGTTTCTAAGTCTAGAAATTGACTTAAAATTATGAATCTAGATGAGAAAAGGAGTTTGTGGGTGAAAATCCCACTAAAATCAAGTTCAAATCGAAGGAAAATTATCAAGTAATGTTTCCAAATCATAGACTAAAAATCCCTAATTTTAAATATCCAAAATTATGAAATTCAAGATAAAATCAATATAAAAGTCATGAAAATTAATTAAAAAGATGTTAGAAACACTTACCCAATACTTTTCCTCAAAAAGTTTCATAAACAATTACCTCAAAAGGTTGAAATATTTGAAAATTACTTAAAATTGGTGTTTCTCGTATTTAAGAATTGATCATGGAAAATACTCTCTTCAAATGCGAGGGGAAATGGACCATATACTTCTGCGAATGTGGAGGTTGAATTTACGAATGCTGAGAAGGGAGGGGTTCACCAACTAGTACTCGACAAATGTGGAGATTCTCCCATGAATGCAGAGAAGAGATAAACTATATCTCCACGAAGCGAAGATTCTCCCATCAACGCGGAGAAGAAAAATTAATGTACCAAAAACAAGATATATCAGCCAATTGCCAAACATGGAACGGACCCTCTAGACTCATTTTGAATAAGAATTACACATATCAAACATTTTATCCATAAAAAATAGTGATCCAGGCTCAACGGAATAATAAGGATTTGATTTCGAAGCCTCCACGACACAATTACCAATGTAACTCAAATAAACTTATTTAAAACTCAAAATACCTAAACTGCCTTCGACAACTCCAAAAATTATGATTTGACTATTTTTAATGTTAGTTTCACCATACAGAACTACTGGAATAGTCAAAATTTTGATTCGAGCTTTTGAACTCTAAATGTTGACCAAATTCAAATGTTGACTCCAATAACTAAAATATAACTTTGGGTCTAAAAATATCATTTTAACCTGAATTCAATTCTGTAGCTTCTCGTAGACCAAATTTGACATTCATGAGGTAATGGAATTGATAAATTTTACATCTGACACTCGAAACTCAGAATGGCACAAAAATTCACTCTTTCAACAACTTAAACTTCCAAAAATGCAAGAACTTATATTTTACACTTTAAAAACACAAGATCTTGGTCCCAATAATACAATAGTTCAAAATAGGTCTAAAGTAGTTTGCAAAAGGAAAAAATAGTGATTTTCACAGATAAGCTCAAAAATGACCAACCTGGTCATTACAAATTCCAACTTGAAAGTTGCAAGATGTGAATATGAACTTCATATCAGGATCACCTCATACCCATAAGCAACACTATCCCATTTGAGTGATTGTTGATCAGATCACCAAATCACCTCATATTTTATCAATCAAGACTTCTTATGTTGCCAAAAATTATGCAAGGATAGATATTTGGGAATCGATAGGCTACAAGGTGTTCCTTTGTCTATCATTTTAGATCGTGGTACTTAATTCCCTTGAAATATTTTGAAGTCTTTTCAAAATGGACTTGGAACTTAAGTTATTCTTAATAACATTTTCACCCTAAAGCTAATGGACAAGCTAAGAGAACAATACAAACTCTAGAGGATATGTTGAGGCTATACGTGTTGGATTTCAAGGGTAATTGGGATGATCAGCTATTATTTATTGAGTTTGCATACAACAACAATTATCATGCTAGCTCAAAAATAGTGTTTTTAAGCTTTATATGGTTGGAGATGTAGATCTCCCATTTGGTGGTTTGAAGTATGGGAAATATCCATAATAGGACCCAAATTGGTGTTTCACACTATAAAGAAGGTTATACTTATCAAGAAAAGATTAAAGACTATTCAAAGTCATCAAAAGTCATATTCAGATGTACGGAAAAGAGAACTTGAATTTGATATAGATGATTGGGTCTATTTAATGATTTTTCTGATAAAGGGTTTGATGCATTTTTGCAAAAACGGAAGCTTAGTCCCTAATATATGGACCTATATGGTATACTTGCAATATCAATTAAGATTTGAGTTTACCCCAGCGTTTGCATCGATTCATATGGTCTTCCATATGTTCTTGTTAGCTAAATATGTTTATGATCCTAGTTCTATTATATCATTGGAAAAAGTGGAGTTCGAGGAGAGCTTAACTTATGAAGATGTTTTGATTGAAATACTAGACCAAAATGTTTGGATGTTGAGAAATAAGTAAGTAGCATTTGTCAAGGTTCTTTGGAGAAATCAAGTGACAGTGATCCATGAGAAGTAGGAGAGAACATGATGAAGTATTATCTCTCTCTCTCCTTTTATTTCATCCTAAGGTACTTAATTATTCATGATCAAATTACTCAAACACCTATGTTTCAGCATTTCCACATCATATCATATGCATTCATACTCATGAAACTAATTTTATGTGATATTTTATGCAAAGGTTTCAAATTTTTGTGCAGTCGATATTTAAGTTTCTTTATTGCGTTCTTGTTGGGTTGTTAGATATTTCATTTTACTCTACTCAGGAGATATCTCATTTGAGAACAAATGTGTCATGACCGGAAAGTGGAGCCTAGATGTGATATGGCGAAGGAGAACCTGAATGTCCTTGATCAAGCCATCATAGCATCATCACTCACATCATCAATTCGGAAGTGTGAAAAAGTAAACACATAACACATAATTCTAGGAAAAATGGGGCTTTGGACTCAAACTATAGGGATGTTGCCGGGAATGGGATGAACATGAATCACATAGCACATAGCTAGTATTTCTAAGGGACGGGTAAGTAGGACTCAAGCTATGGGGGCATACTGGGTTAGGGTACTTTCCAAATAAACACATTCCCATCATTCACAATCCCATAAGCATAATCGAACATCATTTCCGTAATAATTCCCAATAGTCATAATATCCCCATAAAGCATAATACAACGTGTAAGAGTTTAGTATGTCCAACATAGCCTCTACATAAGAAAGAGCGGGGCCTCGACATAGTTTGGGGCTCACCCTCAATACATAGAACAAGAAAATAACTACTACAAGGAAGATATAAGGTGGCTATTTCCCTTGAACAAAATGGATCACCACAAACTAGTAACTCCAAAGATGTCACTCGTAGTCCGCAGAAAGATAGAAGTCGTCACCGGTCCGTACATGGTTAGAACATGTAGATGAAAGTATGGGTTAGCACAAAATATGTACTAGGTATGCGGGCATACAATGCATATGACAATATAGTATGACCAAACAAAATGACAAGGGGACAAGTGATACGAAAGGAATGCACATAGCCAAAAAGGAATATATTATAACAATATGTCATGCCATAATGCATGAAATGCAACCTAAGATCATATCATAACGTGGATGTTGCCTCAACCGACACCAAAAGAGACCCGAGCGATATACTACTTGGATCCAGACTACTTGCCAGGTAGATCCCTAGTCAACCCTTCAATAAGGGGATACATAACAAGTCAATCCCAATCTAGAGAGATATCCTATGTTGGCACATGGTTTGATGGAAAGGAGTATGGACCCTTGGCTCTAGTCCACCCCGACTCCAATCCCTCAGTAATAAGCCTCATGCCACAAGAATACATATATATATCCATGCAAGCTTTTCAAAATGGATAGTTGACATTTTTTTTCAAAATCATGCATCATTGCCAAACCAAATCATAATCAAATCCATATCCATACTTAGGCGAAAGAGCCAACAATAATTTCCGTAATCATTTCCATATCGATGCAATAGGAGTAGCTCATCTATATAACTTATCATATCAAGCCTTCATCACATATCATAGTGGTGCAAGCACCCATAATGCTTAAAGAGTCATAACAAGAGACTATGTGATCACAAGCCTTAACATATCATATCATACCATGAGGGTCATGCCCTTAACAAGAGTTACATCATAACCATTCTTCAATGCATATGCCATGAATGAGAAATCAAGTGCATGGGTAATGGAGATTGAAACCTTAAAATCATAATTCAATAGGTAATTCAACATAATTCATGATAAAATCCCAATTCAAATCATAATGCAATTT
>JBCEWC010000507.1:0-55348 GCA_038996855.1 Solanum aculeatissimum | reverse complement strand
TGTGCACGTGACAACCAATCCTTGGGTGGTGTTTAAGTTTATGAAGAATTTGATATTTTTAGCTATCTACTTTATTTTAGTACTTCCGCACATTATTTCTGTTTTGTTGGGTAAGACTGACTTGTTCTAGTGGAAATGAGCAAGTGCTATCACGCTCATTTTTGGGGTGTGACATTTTTTTTTTAAAAGAAAAAAATCAGATTTTGTACCTTAGTCATCATAACGTGTTGTATTTTTTTATTCTTAGTAGCTCATGACTTGTGACATCAGTTCTTAGGGTTGTAAAGTAATTTTTATATTATAATGTTGTAAATTTCTTTTGTATAAATAAGGTATTATTGGTTACTTTTAAATTTATATTATAACAGTGTTAATGGAGCTCAACATGTTATGAAAACAAATAAATTGTGCAAGCTTATTACGTTAAATATAAGTGATGATGCCACGTGTATAATATAAGTGAATTAAATTGGATGATGAAAAAAAAGTCTAATCTTTGCAATTATGAACATGTCTTACATCATTGTGTTTTACTCTTGCTCTTAAACGTGTTCTCAAGGCGAGGGTCTATATACACCTACTCTTTTCATACCCACCTGTTGGACTATACTGAGTATGTTGTTGTTAGTAGTAGTAGTAGGTTATATTTTACTTCTTATAAAACTGACACCATAACAAAGATACTGTGATCGATTACTTGTCGTCTTGGTGTTCCCGAGCATAATATCTGTATGATAACAAGAAGGGATGGAAGTGTCGTTGGTGGCAAGGCGGTAAGAAATATGCCAGTGAGTACCTATTAACAAAAGAAAAAAGCTGAAAGTTTTAGGAAAGTTTTGAATCATTAGAAAGGCTCAACAATGATTTGAGAAGTGAATTTTTTTGTAAGGTCCCTTTGCTCAAGTTGAGAAGAGAATGTTGTTGAGTGGCATCAAGACTATGGATGTAATAACTTGTATTGTTGAGACTTTAGGTCCCATGTTTACATGACTTTTAAATGCGTCACTCACTTCATTGTATATCAACAATCAATATCTCTTTTTGTGTTTTATCGATATGGTATTGCCTAGGATGCTATAATGACGTTCTTTTTACTCGGGATATAAATTCCTCCAAGCTTAGAAAGAGAAATCTATCAAAAAGGATAAAAAAATTCCACGTATTTGACGGAGACTAAAAAACAAATTAACAAGAAAAATCATACAAGTGTGTGACAGCACAAACATGATAGAATAGTGAAAGTTGTTTGAAAGGGACACTTCCTCTTAGAAAAAACACAAAACATTAAGAAGTTCCCTTGAAAATGTGCAGAATAAATTTTTAGGTGAAAAACAAAAAAAGGTTCTATTTTGATTTTGCTTCCTTAAATGAAAAATCTTATTGTAATTTGCAATAGTTAAAGAGGCACATGTTTGATTAGTGAGTACTGAACTTCATAAATTACTTTTTGCACGACTTGTGTTCTCTTGGCCCATGATTTAGTCTTTTTTCACTACTTTATGATAACCCCAATAGTTAAGAGGCATAGGTTTGATTAGTGAGAACTAAACTTCATAAATTACTTTTTGCACGACTTGTACTCTCTTGGCCCCATGATTTAGTCCTTTTTCACTACTTTACGATAACCCCAATAGTTAAGAGGCATAAGTTTGATTAGTAAGAACTGAACTTCATAAATTATGTTTTGCACGACTTGTGCTCTCTTGGCCCCATGATTTAGTCCCTTTTCACTACTTTATGATAACCCCAATAGTTAAGAGGCATAGGTTTGATTAGTGAGAGCTGAACTTCATAAATAACTTTTTGCACGACTTGTGCTCTCTTGGTACCATGATTTAGTCATTTTTCACTACTTTATGATAACCCCAATAGTTAAGAGCCATAGGTTTGATTAGTGAGAATTGAACTTCATAAATTACTTTTTGCACGACTTGTGCTCTCTTGGCCCCATGATTTAGTCCTTTTTCACTACTTTACGATAACCACAATAGTTAAGAGGCAGAGGTTTGATTAGTGAGAACTGAACTTCATAAATTACTTTTTGCGTGACTTGTGCGCTCTTGGCCCCATGATTTAGTCCTTTTTCACTACTTTACGATAACCCCAATAGTCAAGGTACAAATAAGAGCACATGGTTGCAAAATTTGATGCACGGAGAAGGCCTAAAATGCACTTGAACTTTTGAAAATAGTAAAAAAATATCCTTCATCCACCTATTGGGCCCAAAATGCTCCTGTCATCTACCTTTAGGTTCAAATATGCCCTTCATTACCTTTTTAGCCCACTTATACCTTGAAACTAACAACCCTCTCATTTTTAAAAAATATTTATTATGTTTTATTTTCTTATGGAATAAAGTAAAACCCATCCTGCATAAGAAAATGAAACATAATAAATATTTTTAAAAGAAAAAGAAAAAAATGAGAGGATGGTTGTTTTCAAGGGTATAAGTGAGCCAAAAAAGTTAGTGAAGCATATTTTTGGACCCAAAAGTGGATGACATGGACATTTTAGACCCAATCGGTGGATGAAAGATATTTTTTTTTTATCATTTTCCATAGTTCAATGACATTTTAGACCTTTTTTGTTTGATGTATTCACTTCGTCTCAATTTAAGTGGTTAATTTGAGTATGAAATTTAAAAAATACAAAAGGATTATTAAATTTTAAATTAAAGATGTGCGTAGTTTTTAAAAGTTTGTGATCTAAAATTTGCGAGATAAAATGTAATAACTAAGAGACTTATTGAATATAGAAAGGAACACTCTTTTCGAGACAAGTCATAAAGAAAAGTACAACACTTAAGTGATAGTAAAGTCATAATTTTATTTCTTAACTAAGTCCACCAAGCAAGCGTCATGCTCGATCAGGACTCTCAGACCAGGAACAATCCAGCCCTGGATCACCCAAGTCTCGTATGAGTCTTGTCATAGATAGGATGTTGACATTAATCAACAAGTTCTAACAGATTTATTTTGTTGAATCTTTACTTAATAATCTTATTGAGTTAAAATATTAGACATTTTATCTCTTTTACTAACACACTATTACTTTAAATATTTCAAATTCAAGTCATCAAAATAAATAAACTTTCATAAAAAGCACATTATTTTAAATTGCACAAAGAATTCAAATGACCAAATTACAAAGTATGTTTGGATATAAGATGAAAAATGTAAAAAAGAAAAAGAAAAAAAGGCAAATGAATTTGTAAATGAACACATGGTGGTGCACTTGCAAAAAGCACATGGATCTGACCAAACCCACCTCGCTGTTTCATTTTATGTTTCACTTTTTTTGTTTAATCTGTTTAAAAAAGAATATTATCTTATTTTAATTAAAAATAATTTAATTTTAAAATTTTTCTTTTAATCTTATGAAATGATTCTTTACGTAAAAAATATTTAAGAATTATTTTAAATCATAAATTTTAAAAGTTGATAAATAACATTATGAAGACAAAGTCTTCTTGTTGGGTGGAGTGTCATACTCGTGGAAAAGAGAAAAAAAAAAGGACAGTTTTGATTATTTTTTCTTCTATGGCTGTCCACATACCCCACCAAACCTATCGGAAACATTTATTACTTATCTTCTCAAAATCATTTTGTGTGTTGCTTTGCAGATTTCAGAAATGGAGGTTGGCTTAGCAGTTGGTGGAGCATTTCTCTCTTCAGCTTTGAATGTTCTCTTTGATAGGCTTGCTCCTCAGGGTGATCTGCTCAACATGTTTCAGAAGAATGATGTTCGGATCTTAAAGAAGCTGAAAGTGACTTTGCTTGGTCTTCAAGCTGTGCTAACTGATGCAGAGAATAAGCAAGTATCAAATCAATATGTGAGCCAGTGGCTTAAAGAGCTTCGAGATGCCGTCGACTCTGCTGAAAACTTAATTGAAGAAGTCAATTATGAAGCTTTGAGGCTTAAGGTGGAAGGTCAGCATCAAAATCTTGTAGAAAAGACAAGCAACCAACAATTAAGTGATGATTTTTTTCTTAAAATAAAGGATAAGTTGGAAGACACTATTGAAACATTGAAGGATTTGCAAGAGCAAATTGGTGGCCTTGGCTTAAAGGAACATTTTGTTTCGCCTAAACAAGAAACTAGAACACCTTCAACTTCTTTGGTTGATGATTCTGATATCTTTGGTAGGCAGAAGGAAATAGAGGATTTGATTGACCGTTTATTGTCTGAAGATGCAAATGGGAAAAATCTGGCTGTAGTTCCTATTGTTGGAATGGGCGGCCTGGGTAAGACAACTCTTGCTAAAGCGGTTTATAATGATGAGAGGGTGAAGGACCATTTTGGTTTGAAAGCTTGGTTTTGTGTTTCTAAGGCATATGATGCTTTAAGAATAACAAAAGGGTTACTTCAAGAAATTGGCGCATTTGACCCAAAGGATGACAACAATCTTAATCAGCTACAGGTCAAATTGAAGGAAAGCCTAAAAGGGAAGAAGTTTCTTGTTGTCCTTGATGATGTGTGGAATGATAACTATAGTCAGTGGGATGACCTGAGAAATCTTTTTGTACAAGGAGATACGGGAAGTAAAATCATTGTAACTACACGTAAGGAGAGTGTTGCTAAGATGATGAGTGCTGAGGTGATGGGTCATTGGGCAATCACCATAGGGACTCTGTGTAATAACGATTCTTGGGCTTTGTTCAAACGGCAGGATACTGCAGAACATCAAGAACTTGAAGAGGTTGGAAAACAAATTGCAAACAAGTGCAAAGGGTTGCCGTTAGCTCTTAAGGCACTCGCTGGTGTTTTACGTGGAAAATCAGAGGTGAAGTAGCGGAGAAACATTTTAAGAAGTAAAATATGGGAGCTGCAAGACAAAGACATATTACCAGCGCTGATGTTAAGCTACAATGATCTTCCTCCAGATTTGAAGTGATGTTTTGCTTTTTGTGCAATCCCAAAGATTATCAATTCTGCAAAGACCAAGTTATTTACCTGTGTATATGTTGTTGCACGACACACAAATCTTTGTGTTAGTTATCATTTTAAATCATTTTTAAGTTCACTAAGATTATACATT
This sequence comes from Solanum aculeatissimum, assembly GCA_038996855.1. Lineage (NCBI taxonomy): Eukaryota > Viridiplantae > Streptophyta > Magnoliopsida > Solanales > Solanaceae > Solanum > Solanum aculeatissimum. The sequence continues at coordinate 50,310 of JBCEWC010000507.1, read as the reverse complement.
AATTAATATTATTAATGGATATAATATGCAATTACTCTTTGAGTTTACTTTTACTTGTCATGTTTCACTTTTCAAGAGTCGAACTATATAAACTTTGATCAATATTTTAAGATATATTTTTCATCATATTGAGATCACAAGTGAAGTTTGGGAAGAGTAAAATATATACAAACGTTAGCATTGCCTCGTGGAGATAGAAATATTGTTTCCGAGAGACCTTCAGATCAAAGTGTAACCAATTCAAATACAACGAAGGAGGTAGCAAAGAAAACACAACAAGTAATAAGTTAAAGATTGCAAAGTCTAAAAAAAAGGAGCTAAAAAACAACAATACAATAACGTGATAGTCAAAACATACTAAACAAAAACCTAGAATAATATTAAAAACTACAATAATGCTAAACACCGATCATGGTACAAAAATACCAGCCACTTATTAGAAAAATTGCAATTTATAGAATTTTTCTTATAGTTTTTGAATATTTAAATTCTAAATATTAAATTTAGCTTCAGACATTAGTTCATTGATGTTTGTAAAATAAAACGCAACAAGTAAAAATAAACGGAGATAGTAATTTATAGATAGTCATAGTTTACGTACTTCTAATATAGATGATGATAGTTTAGGTACCAAAAAAAGAATAACTTATAATTAAGGGGTGAAATTCGCATAAAATAATAATTGAGGGTTTTTTTTCGAACTATAAAGAGATACATAAAAGTCCACGAAGTTATCCGTTGTTTCATTTTACAGCAATCGCCGACGGCAAGCCGGAAAATTCTCCCGCCGGCGAAGTTTTCGGTTATCTCCTCTCTGCATAGCTATTCCATCTACAATGCGGTCCAAGGAAAAAATCTCCTACTTCTACGACGGTAAGAGTTTTCTGTTTCTTCCCCTTTTCACTTCACACTCAAGAGTAATCGCAAACCCTAAAATCCTGCTCATTCTGTATACGGTCGTTTATGTGGTTTATTTAAGCTGAATGTTTGTTACAGGTGATGTAGGAAGCGTGTACTTTGGTCCGAATCATCCAATGAAGCCGCATAGGTTGTGTATGACTCATCATCTGGTTCTAGCTTATGGTCTTCACAACAAGATGGAAGTTTATGTTTGTTACTCTTTCCTTTTATCTTATTGTTTGTGAAGTTTAATACCTAAAGTCTCCCTGTTTTCCGAGTTCCATAGCTGAAATATCACCCTCTGTTTATCAGAGCATACCTTTAACTATAACTGTTCCCTTTTCCTACTTGAAATATCACCATTGTTCAGAAGTGTTTTGGGAATAATTGATAGTTGGGGTATGTTTAGCTATGGAACTTGGAAAATTGTGATACTTTTAGGTGTGTTTTTGACCCTTTACTCTTTTTTTTTATGTTTACCTTATTTGATTGCACTGTGTAGAGGCCTCACAAAGCATATCCAGTGGAGCTAGCACAGTTTCATTCAGCTGACTATGTAGAATTCTTGAACCGAATAACCCCAGATACCCAGAACTTGTTCCCTAGTGAAATGGCAAGATGTAAGTGTTGAACTTTGTCTTATTTCATCTCTTCTTCATTGAAATATCATCTTTGAGCTGCATACTTATTCATAGGAATCTTGCTGCATTAGTGCTCATCATTTTTGATAAAATAAGCCCACTACCACCACCAACAACTACACCTAAATCCGAGCTAGTTGAATCCTCAGTATCCATGTTATTCCAATTTCCACTTAGACCTGTCTCAATGAATATTGGAAAAAATAGGTTTTCTAGCACAAAAAATTCTCTGCTAAAGAATGTACGAACATGACTAGACATTAATCCCAAATAATTGGTATTGCCTGTATGAATGCTTTTCATGTGCTCCATTTTCTGTTGTCTTAATAGATTTCTAGAGATCAAAAGGCAAAAGGGTGGGTGGGGAGCATATAGAACAACCTCCAACCCACTACTTCTTTTATCGGTAAATAAGTTCCATTTCAGCACTAAGAGTGCTAAATATTACAACAATGTAACGAAGTAGTCCCTTCTACTAATTCTGGGCCCTAATGAACTATATCAGTTTGCCAACTTCATATATGTATTCTGAGTTACACCAAGTAGCCATCAAAGATGTATATTTTGATGTCATCCCAATAATTGTCAGTTTTTCCTTCGTACCATCTCTAGTTTCTCCTCTTCCTATGCTTTTTTATATGTCTTGGTCGATTGGTCTTTTTCCTACTTTTTTTTGTATGGTGAATTGGTGTAGTTAACAACTCACCATAAGATCAAAATGGAAACTAATTTCGATATCATATCTTTTCTAAAGAGTATGCTTTTTGGCCTCACGTCTTTTTAGATTATTTGTTTGGATAATGTGATGTTGAACTACTGCTTATCTGTTTACTTATCAGATAATCTTGGAGAAGATTGCCCTGTATTTGACAACTTATTCGAGTTTTGTCAAATATATGCTGGTGGAACAATAGGTAACATGGCCTTGTTAGCATGCTATTTCTGTTGAAGTCTCAAATTCACTTGCTAACAAATATTTAGTGGCAGATGCTGCACGTAGATTGAATAATCAGCTTTGTGATATTGCAATAAATTGGGCTGGTGGATTGCATCATGCCAAGAAGTGTGCGGCTTCAGGATTTTGCTATATTAATGACCTAGTTCTGGGGATATTGGAGCTTCTAAAGTATCATCCGCGGGTGCTCTATATTGATATTGATGTGCATCACGGTGATGGCGTAGAAGAGGCCTTTTATTTCACTGACAGGTGGCGTTGTTTTCTGTAGTTATTCTCTATTTTTTTTGTTTTTCCTGCTCTCTCTCTCTCATGTCAAACCTGAGGATAGATCTTAAATCCGTATGAAGGTTCAAAGTAGTAGCTATTTAGTCTAGAGTGAGATTCCGAGAAGCTGAATGATTTGCCAGTAAGAAATCTATGGTGAATTTCTTTATAATACTGTAGATTGGGCCTCTCAGAAGCATCTTTGTCTCACCTTCATATAATCTGTGTCACACATAGGAATAAATTAAAGCTTCACATTTTCACTTGATTATTCAGTAGCAGTGAGTATGGAGCTTCCACCTCGGCACCAGTTGAAGACTTTTAATTTTCAAAAATTTGGCTTCTAACCAGTTGATTTGTTTGCTTACAGCACAGATGGAACATTTTTGTCTGGCATGATTTTTGCTGCTATTATGTTCTATAGCTTTGACATTATTATCAATTGCTTTATATTCATTAGCATTTAGCAAGTTAATTAATGCTCTGCTAGGTGCTTGTTAAAGGTCGACGCTGTATGTATCATTTTGGTGTAGAAAGTGCATTTTCCTTGTGACGTGTTTTAACTGGGGATAAATATTTTAGAAAAATTAGTTCAGTCCAAGATATTTCACTGTTGCTAGAATTTTAAGCTTTTTCTAATGTTAGATCTTTTTGCAGGGTTATGACAGTTAGTTTCCACAAGTATGGTGATAAGTTTTTTCCCGGAACTGGTGATCTGAAGGTACTTCTATATTGACAGTTTATTCTTCTTTTTGTTCTCTAGATTTTTCAATTTACTACGACAGCCTAACATGAGCTAATTTTGTACGGGCTCACTTGAATTTCCTAGACTTTTAGTGCTATTTAGTATTGTGAATGTACCGTATTCTACCATCCTCTTGGATATATAGAGATTAAAACTAAGAAACTCATTTAATATAGAGGTATAGGTTTATTTGGTATGAAGTAAATTGGTCGAGGCGTGTGCAAGTTGGTTCCTACATCTCTGTTATATAATTAAAAAAATTGTGTCATCCCGAAAGAGAGAAACTAGTATAGAGATTAAGACTTAGGAAACGAATCTTTGAAATGTCAAAACTTGAAATAGCTAAAAGATATTATATCAAGCCCCACGGGGGTGGCTTGTTGTCAAAGAGTTGGAGTAACAACCTTGAGGATAAATGTTTGAATCCCAACAGTGGTGACAATAGATGAATTATTTCCATCTGCCTAAACCTTGATAGTTGTATTGGTGGAAGGTATCAGGTATTTGATAGATGTCGAAGTGTGTAGGACATCACCATTATAAAGTACAACATGTCTTAAAAAAAAAAAAAAAAGTAAAATGTAACATGCTTAGTGTGTGTAAGTTCTGATATATTGTGTTCTCCTTCAAGAATAGAAGGTGAAATAATTTGTCGCAAAAGAAGTAAAGTGGCAAACAAGGTAGTTGCTTGAAAACATCAGGTAGCTTGCCATTAGAATCTAATATCTTATTTAAAATCATTGATGTCTTAACTCATTATAGGGATAGGACAATAAATTTTTGAGATCTTTGGTAAATATGGTTTCAGTACAACCCATGTACTGTGTTGCAGAAATAGAAACAGTTACCTGGTAAAAAAAAAAGAATCTAATATCAGGGCAAAGAGTTTGAAAAAGCTCTTTGAATTTCAGAGAACTCAAGCCATTTAGGAAATGAGGCGAAAAATTATGAGAATAATTGAAAAGGAAACCTTCTTTTTTTGTGTGCGCGTCGGGTATACATTATTGGTTTTCCTCTTGGATGTAAAAGTAATTATTGATATCTTTAGTACTAATGCAAGGTTTGAAAGCAGAGCAAATATTGATACTTCTCATATGTGCAGTTCTGTGTACACCTTGTATGCAAGATTTTTTGACTCCGCATTAAGGAGTCGTTTTGCTTAGAAGCAAGTTATGTATGGATTAGCAATGTTGGGATTGTAATGTAAGGGTAATACATGAATTAGTGATACCAAGGATTGTAATGTAGTTATTAATAATGATACTAATGAAAGATAATAATGCAGGACTTATAATACAAAGTTTGCCACGTAGAGATTGTTTATTATTGAATGTTTAGGTTTCTGTATAAAATAATTATAGTGCGGATATATTTAATATGCTTTTATTTTTTAACAAAATAAAATTTTGGTTCCTACGTACATGAAGGGTTATTTTTTTCAATTAGTAGTTCTAATACATGTATTGTTAATCTCCACATCCTATCCTGCATAAAATAATACATTGATCTCAGTATAAGTCATACGAGTATTATTGTTTAGGATAACCAATTAAGTAACCAACAATTGTTTAATACATGTATTATATTAGCTTATGCAGCAAACCAAACGGGCCCTAATAGCACTACATATGTGATCAGAACATTCTCAAGTTATGTAGCTTTATGCCATCATTCATGCCAAACTTACCGTAATTATAATTAATCGGGTTATGCACTGCTGTTCACTGCTTTTTGGCTGGAGTTCCACCCCTTAGTGCTATCATAAAGTGCTAAAGAAGGGAAGCTTAGAAAAATGGGGCTTTTGACCTACTTAGGTTTTGCTGTTAAAGTCTGTCTGCGATTTAGAATTCTTAAACCAATAACTAACATGAGTTTTCCTGTAAAAGTAAATGTACTGCCTCTCAGTTATGGCAAACATTTCAATAACTTGGAATCATTGTTTTAGCTTTATAATTGCTACTCCCAGTCTAGGGAAAAATTGAAAATACGTTCGTCTCTGGAGCATCTGGATTTCATGTTTGCTCTTGATAGTGTAAATTCATTCTTAAGGATGAATCTCCTATCCCTTGCATTTAGGGAAAACCCTTCTTATGAACACCTCTAGCTATGCTCACCGTGGTCTTATTCTGAAGGATACAGGGGAAAGAGATGGAAGCTTCTATTCCATAAATGTTCCTCTCAAGGATGGAATAGATGACAGCAGTTTCACTAGACTCTTCAAAACAGTAAGTTTGTAAAGGAAGTTTCTAACATATTAGTTTTACTATGTTCTGATTATTTATTAAAGCATCTCACTTGCATGTTGTCACTTCATAGATTATTTCAAAGGTTGTCGAATCATATTTACCTGGCGCGATAGTTCTGCAATGTGGGGCAGATTCACTTGCTGGTGACCGTCTGGGCTGCTTCAACCTCTCCATTGATGGTGCTATTCTATTTTCTTATTTTAAACACTTTCAGGATTGTTGTTCAATCTCTCTATATTCATCTCTTGGTGTGATTAAATGCATTGGTTTATCTTCTGGTGATTTTTAATCTATCTCTATCAATGAATGTTTCTTACAGGACATGCTGAGTGTGTAAGGTTTGTGAAGAAATTTAATTTGCCACTGCTGGTGGGTGTTTCTCAATTCAAATTCCATTTCTGGTTCATACCAAGTTTCCTGCATCTGTTGACTGTATGTGACCTTTTATAGGTAACTGGAGGTGGGGGATACACAAAAGAGAATGTTGCCCGTTGTTGGGCTCTGGAAACAGGAGTTCTTTTAGACACAGAACTTCCTAATGGTATGAGATCAGGCTTTTATTTTTGTGTGATGCTTTTGCTCTGCCTCTTATGCCTGTTTCTGTAATGTCTCGTGACTGTCAGTGGCTTAGTCAGGATCCAAATGCAAAAGATAGATAATCCCTTTAGTGGTTAGCAGAACAGGATGACACTGATAAGTGATATCCTTGGTATTATGTTCTAGTTATTATTGTTACACTTGCTTTATGTTCGATATTAGGTAGGAGTTCTTTTTTTGGTCAGGTTCGAGATTTGTGTGCATGGTATGAGTATGCTATTTAGAGAACCTGAGAACTCTTAATTTGTCTTAAAGGACAAATTACTTTTAAGCAAACTAGTATCGGGATAATTTGGATTCGAACAGAACATTAGCAACTTGAATTAGCTGTGAGCATGGGAGTTGCATTACTGACAGAGTGCGGAGAAGAAATTTTCCAGGTTTGAGCTAGATAGTGGACTGGTGTTCTTTGTAGTGAATTTGATGTTAAAGAGTAATTTGGTATATCATGAAACTCCATATCCTTAGTTTGGATGCTAGTCATATAGCCGACCCAATTTTTAGGGATTGAGGAATAGTTAATTGGGATATAAATTGATTGATCATGGTTCCAAATGTAGATCTGTTGCTTGATGTATTTGAGTTATTGGTACCTGACACTTATCCAGTTGCCTAAGTGCAACAGTTTTGTATTTACCCTCCATTTTGTAGTATGTAACTGTTCTCTTCTTCCTTCTCTCTCTTTTTTCCTTTTTTTGGTTTTGGGGGGTGGGATTGGGGTGTATTAAGAAATTCTTAGTGTGTAACTATCATATACATGGATATCAAGTTTGAAACTAATCATTTAGCACCTATGGTGGATTTATTGGCAACTTGGAAGCCTAGTCTTTAGCAATTGTTCAGGGAAAACATGAGAAAGGGAGAATTATTCTTCATATACTAAATTGATCTTGTATGCGCAAATTTGAAACCTAGTATTACCTGTGTTATCAAAAGACCTTGTATTACCTGATCACTAATAATAATAATTATGAAAATTGTATTAGTCTCAATTCCCAACAATTCATGCTAATATTTGGTGATTTTGGTCAAAGGCATGACTAGATAATAACCTTGCACGGTTATTATTCATGCTGGAGTTTTTAGAGTTTTGACTCTTTCCTTTGGACTTCTAGAACTGTTTAAGCAATTGATTCTTAAAATGAGAAAATTATATGATGTTATTGGAAATGTGCTTTAGTGGTTCCCATTTTCTAGAAAGAAGTTCAAGTTATCTGCTTATATAATGCTATTGCAACTGGAGCTTAATGATTTAATTTTTTAGAAAGAATGTTATTTGACAAAATTAATTTATAAATAACTGCAGAAATACCAGACAATGCTTACATCAAATATTTTGCCCCTGATTATTCACTGAAGCTTCCTGGTGGGCACATAGTAAGTTGGACTTGTTTGTTGCTTTTATTAAACTTGCCCAGCATGTCATTATCTTAGGCACTCAAGGTGTGGAGTCTTTTTCCTCAAAATGGATGGATATTTATAATATTATATGCATACGATGACCAGATTGTTTGATCCAGTCATGTCATGTCTCATTAAGCATTTTCAAATAGTATAAAAAGGATAACAAATCAGCATAATGATGTTGCTCTAATCATATGTTTCATTGATTGAACAGGAGAACATGAATAGCAAATCGTACATTAGCACCATAAAAGTGCAAGTAATGGAAAATCTTCGTTGCCTCCAGCATGCTCCTGGTGTACAGATGCAAGAGGTAAGTCAAGTGCATCGTTTGGAGTTTCATGTTGCCAAGTAATCTAGAACACATATACAAGCTATGTGCACATTATTACATGCTTTGTTTTGTGTTTATATATACTCGGATTACATAAGCACACTGCGCTTGAGATGCGTTTTTCCCCTTGAAGTGGTTGCCTCTTAGACGATTTATGTTGATCTTGAAAGTACACATGTAAAGCGCAGTTTCAGCTTTCTACTGTAATGCTACAATCATTTAATACACTATCATTGTGAGCATGCTTCCCCAATGCCTAAAAAGAGGAGCAACCTGCATTTTCTCTATGCCTTTACTGTCATTTTGTTGCATTCTAGCCATGATTGTGATTGGTGCCTGAAGCTAAGGTATCTGGGGGAGATGGTGACTTGCCTGGAGTCTGATAATTTTCAGATTTTTGTAGGTACCTCCCGACTTTTATATTCCTGAATTTGATGAAGATGAACAAAATCCAGATGAGCGTGTGAATCGTAAGTAGAAATCTGACTATAAGCAACACAACATGCTCAAATGTGGAAACACAGTGATCTAACTTGACTTTGCTTTCTTTCTGTCACACTGTCTTGAATTCACAGAGCACACCCAAGATAAGCATATCCAACGTGACGATGAGTATTATGAAGGCGACCATGACAATGATAACCACACTGATGATGCCTAAACACTATAGTTTGCTGTAGTTAGTTTAGTGTAAATGTATATTCTTTTGGCTATTATAGAAAATGCAATGTAAAACTAGTTTGTTGCCCCATATTAGTTTTGCATTTTGATTCCCCTTCCCATGTAAAATATATTGGGATGTGAGAAGATTCTTGATTTAGATTGTCAATGGAGGCATATGTTCTTACCTCCATTTTAGAGGTTATCTGAACTTAAGTAAACTGTCATGGGCATGGTAAGTTGTGAATATGCAGTAATTCTATTAGCTATTTGATGGATTATGGTTTGCTTTCATTTTTTTATCCAACATCTAGTTAAAATTCATTGGTGTTTTTCTACCTACAGTTTAATCATATCTTTATTTCTGTTTGTCAATTGTGCTCAAGTGAAAGTAGTCTTCTCTACCTGCATAAGGTAGGAGTAAGATTTATCTACAATATGTCCTCTTTAGACCTTGCTTATGGGTTTTTGTGAAAAGAGTTCTCAGGAAACCGCCTCTCTACCTTTGAGGTAGTGGTAAGTTCTATCCTCTCCAGACCTCACTTGTGGGATGACGTTGGGTATGTTGTTGTATGTCCTCTTCAGACCTTGTAGGATTACATCGAGTATGTTATCGAATTGCATCTAAGGTTGTGACCTAGTTATTAATGAAGTGATTTTAGAATTATAAAGTATCAGGTTCTAATTCGGCAGAGGTAAAAACACTATAGCATTGTTCAATTTTATTTTTTTTTGTTTGCCACTCGATGTTCGGTATCTACATTGTAGTCCGACTATATCTGAATTCATGTCGTGTAGGACCCCATTGTCTGATTCTTAAATTGATGGGAGGTAGCAATAATTGATGATAGTTGAGGTGCATGCAAATTGATTTGATTTGAATGGATAAGGATTCATGTTCCAAGAATTTGAAATTTTAGACTTTGTTTTAATAATAATATCATATAGAATTTAAACTCGAAACCTCATGGCTTTCAACCCCACTTTGTTGACCACAACATCACTTATTGATGTGAATTAAAAGACATTAACATCAACGACGTATTCAATGTAATTTCACAAATGGAAATTTGAGAAAGGATGTATGCAAACCTTACCCCCACCTCACATCCTCTACTCAAGAGAAAAGTCTTTTGACACATAGTTAAAAGAAAATGTGATAGCAAGATAGCTACACAGAGGAAATGAAGCAACAAATATAAATACACATGGAAGAATAAGAAACTAATACTACTAGTAAGGATAAAAGGAAGGGAGGAGCTCCGTGTCTCTTCCACATAAAGTGCGACAACACTCTGCTATTTACTAAACTTCTATCCTAATTCTCGACCTCTATACTTTCCTACGTTGAGTACCGATTATTTTACATCCAAATGTAGCTATGGTGATTTTAATTAGGCATGTATCATGCACCCTTTGAACAGTGTCCAAAATTCATATTACCTCTCAAGCAAAGAGAATTTCTCCCTCTTAGATACTGCAGAGGGCCAGCTGAACAAATCCACATTGGTTACATTGTAAAACAGCTAGAGAAATGAACTGTAACCTCCACCCAATGGTATTTTTGGCTTAAATATCGCCGATGCTACCAAGCAAGGACATTGCTGGAAACCCACACTCTGATGAAACAGAAGCCAAAAAAGAAAAAGTTAGTCCTTACTATCAGTTTATCTACTGAGATAAGAGAAAAAACTGTGAGAGCGAAACAGAAATTGACACATCAAAACTAGTAGACCTATATATATTCACGAGAAAAAGAAGTAACCATAATATTCACAGATATCAGATAGTTTGTGTTTAGGGTGATCAAAAAAATGGCAGGAAACATAGGAATGGAAGGAATGGTCAAGCACACACATGTTAACCAGTCAAGTGAACCACTGGAGTCGACTATCAAACGTTGCCATTCACTCTCTTTTTCTCCCTCATATGTAGTATACAGACAGGTTTGTTTAACATTTGTATTAATGAATGTGGTGCTATTTTGGTTGACTTTTTATATGACGACATGCCATGGCAATTGATCGAGTGCACTAAATCATGAAAAGAACCAGAAAAAGGAAGTGGAGGGAAGACAAAGGGCTGCCAAGGGGAAGAGAAGGATCAAGTCAGGGTGGGTAGCTAGCTATAACCAGAAAGTTTTCTGCTTTCACGCCCTTTGTCTTTGTTCAGTGATGCAGTAAAGGTTTTAACAAAAACAGCACTAGAACATTGGTTGATCTAATCCCCGAGGATCGACCAAAAATCTTGGTTTAAACTGTTTTTGACCAGTATCTCTAGGAAACCAAACCAAATGAGTAACTTGTTTGTGGTTGAATAAGCCTGTTCATTTATCAGGTTCGTATAGTGATGAGCTGGCAATCGAAACCTCAAGCTTTAATCAAAACATAATAACTGATAAAGAAAAGCTGTATCAGGGAGGGTTTATTAAGAATACTATCAGTTTAGTATCGCAAAGGCAGACGTAAAAACAGATATCGACTTACTGGTATGCTTAGCAACAGCCCATCCACATTGACCAAGACAGGTAAAGCTCTTCTTGCAGCAACTGGAATGGACTTCAATAATAGGAGAGCTCTTTCAGCTGATTTCTTTGTACCAGCAGAACACAAGTTTATGTTGCTCATTACTCGTGATTCCGCTGAAAGGGAGAGTTCTTCTTCATGAACAATGCTTCTAGCCTCTCTCTTTGATAAAGTTGCTAGGTACAACCAATCAGCATCAACCATGTAACGGACTTTGGCCACCCGATCATGGCCAAGGACACAAGAATTGCAAAAGTTCCATCTTTGTCCACCAAAATCTTGGAGTTCATCAGAATTATTCATGAAAAATGAAGTGCAAGCGTTTTTCTTGTTCAGATACCACTTCACTATGAATCGGTCCATGAAGTAGCCAACTTTTTCAGGATGGAGTACTATGGTTGGAGCAGAAGCTGTGTATTCTACTTTGTGTACCACCTTGTTTTTGCGCGCAATATTAGTTTTGGATCTGAAATTATCGCTTTCCTCTCTCTGTAGAGAAATAATGCTCTTGTAGGTAGATTCACCAAGAATGCCTTCCCTTTTGGCTTCAGCTAGAACAGAATCGGAAGTTGTTAGGTTCAAAAATTGCATTCCAAGTGTACTTTGAGGGAACCGATCTGAATATGACCTCCCATTTGCTACTATTTGCTCTACCTCATTTGAAATAGTGTCATTTTTTCCTTCAGTTGCATATGGATTTAGCAACTCTAGTGTCAAAGCAGCATCAGTAGAGCAGCAAACCAATACTTTAGAGCCTTTGGAGCCAGGAGCAGGACAAAGGTAACAACCAGATGCAGTAACAGCAGTCTGCTAGGTAACAATGAGTTACTGAAAATCATCAGTAACTTCAAAAGTAAAAGGAATTCCTTGCCCACATAAGTTTATCCCATTTCTGTGTGCAAAGGCCAAGTTAAATTGGATTATACTCACCTTGCATGGGGAAGTTCGAATGTAGTCTAATAACAATCTTGATGCACTGCCTCTGACAGGCCTTTGCCTTTGTGAAACAAACTATACCGAAAAAAAGAAGCGTGAGTAGATATTTATCATTAGTTAAGGTCGAGAAAAACTTTCTACAACAAAATACCTTGCCTGATAAAAATTGATTTTTGTAAGAGCTAAAAGTGATAATACCTGCAATAGCAAAGCAATAAACTTGGAGAGAACTATGCCCTTTAATTCTGAAGGACTGAGGATTCCTACATCAATCACCGCATATCCTTCCTGCTTTCCAGAAGTAAGAAAATAGGGAGAGAGGTAGAGAATGAGAGAGAGAGGAAACATCAGGTTAAGAGAAGTACAGATATACATTCGCTAAACTGCAAATTGACGACCAATATACCCCCCAAAAGGGACACGAACTGAAAGTAAATGCAGATAGATGTCACTTCTCAAACATGTAGTGCACCTGTTCTGAAGGCTATCAAGTATCAATGATGGAACAATGGACGCTGGTTAAAATGCATTCCCAACTAAACTGTAAAACTCACAGGCATGATAGTCACAGCTTGATGCATGAGGTTGGAACAAATTTTGTCAACATGCAACCTTGTACTCCTACAAGCAGCAATAAGTGCTTGCAACTCGGATCTGAAGATAGCTGTAGAGTAAAAACTATGATCAAGATACAGTAAATACAAGTTCTGTTAACAAGGTTCATCCAAAAAATTAGGTGCATAATTAAGTCAAATGCACAAAAACTACTCACATGATGTCAAGCCGGTCAATATCATCCGAATTCTATTACGAGCAAATAAAGCACTTCTGTTCGTGGGATCTTCAACCCATTCTTGATTGGCAGCTAAACATATCTGCAATACAAGGTAATGCAACTTTAGAAGATTCCAATGAACTAGGAAAAGGAATAACCATCTGAATTGTTTAAGCAAAATGCACAGATGTAGTTCAATCATTTTCAGATCCTGATGAAACATTACCCTGAAAAACTCTACTTACATATTAGAAGAAGTCGTTCAGGTTCAAAGGCTACTATGAAAATCCTCCAAATAGGCAAACTGAATAAAACAAACCTTGTACATCTCTTCTTTAGAGAACTCCAGGAGAGGTCTCGCCAATAAAAGTCCATTGCTACTTGCTTCAGCACTTAAATCTGGAGATGTAGAGAACAGCTGCGAAACAGACGCCATTCCAGCAAGTCCAAGCACGCCACTATTACGAGATAACCTGAGAATGAATAGTTCTGCCTGTAGAGTAATCCTATTAGCATCAGCTAAATCTATCATCTATGCTATCAAAATCAATAATTCAACTCACATTTGCATAAGGCAACATCGATTGTATTCAAACACCATTAACTCTTTTCAATGTATTGACAAAAACTAAACAGATTACCATCTGATAAGTGCTAATGTTTTAGAAACATAAAATACAAGAATCCACAGTTTAGACACTATTATGACAATACCTGGTCATCTGCATGGTGTGCAGTCATCAACACACCAATCTGATGCTGCATGCAAGCACTTTGGAGAATTTCATATCTGAACAAATGATGAGGGACAACTTTTTACTCACAATAATGACGATATTATTAAAACCAGGATGAATGTATAACATATAGTCACTCAAAAACCAGCATGCCCAGATATGAAAAGGCTCAGAAATAGCATTTTGCTGAAGAAAAATTGAAACTCTGGTAATGACCTGACCTCTTCTGACGAGCTGCTTCTTGCAAGTGACCCTGCAGTGGCTTGCCTTCTGACCATTCACAGCAAGCAATCTCACATTCGATTCCTATACAAGGCCTACATTATGTCTCTATTAAAAAGTGTTGAGCAATGTTGCTACATTCAAGATAAAGGAAAAGTTAAAAGGAATATATACCCATGCTTGTGACACGATGATGAACAAGGCGGGCCTCATCTTTACTCTCAGCACGAAGTCCATGATCAACTACCACTGCTAAAAGCCCGTCAACAACCTCATTCTTTTGAGCAGCAATGCCAAGGCTATTGGTTTTCCATGCAGCAGTTAAGACACAGAGGGCCATGCTATCAGGGCCACCAGAGACGCCCAAAACTACAAAAAAAAAATCAAGAAGAAAGCTCATTGCCACGGTCACCATAAAGATCATCCGAGAAATAATAGATTGTTCTTAATTAGCTGTATTCGTTGATGGGAGTTTATTCAAACTCTCTTTAAGGAGTTCTAGTTGTTTTTGTTTTGGTTGACACCATAGTGCACCACATACTTTATCAGCACCACAGGAAGACAGTTATGTCCAGCATCAAAAGATCGTTAAAGCTGCAATCTTTCACCCACTTCTAGCTAAGGATGGAGGGTAACTTAACACCCCATGAAACCCATAAATCAGTTTCTCATGATATTAAGATTCTTAAGTCAAGCAAACCAATTACTCTACAAAATGGATTTTCAAAAAAATAAACACAAGCTCTTCTTTCTTTGTACCCACAAAAGAAAATTAAAAAAGCAATGGAGGGGTAAAACTAACCAATACGATGATGGGGTTTGAGACCCACCATTTCCATACGCTTTGCAAATGCCTCTGAGTAAACTGACATGTCAATTGTGCCATTTTCTTGGAGGGTACTGCAACAACTGCACAGAAACCGAGAAGGAGAAGGAGGAGGAGCTGAAAGAGATAAACGTAGAGATGGAGAAGGGTAATACTGTAATTTTGTTAATCTTGAAGGGACAGAAATGGAATTTAGGAGAAATTGTGAAGAGCTCAAAATGCCTCGCGCCATTGACAACAAAGCTTTGAACTTTGAGGTTTTGACTTTTGAGTACTACACTTGATAAAATTGGTGGCTCTATAAAAACGGTGTCGTTTTGAATTTTTTTATTTTTTACAAATTTTATTTTCATCTCTCACTTTGAAAATTTGTCCCCTTTTGAGGGGTACGTGTGAGTCGGAGCTAGAATACAAGTTACGAGTTCGATCAATCAAACAATTTTGGCTTAAATTTTATATTTAATTAATGATACATAAAAAAAAAAATAGCATAGTGTTTATGAAAAATAACGGATAAAAATCAAATGATTCAATTTTTCTCTAAAAAAAAATAACTTTAAGTGTATTATTGTCTAGAATAGTATTATTTAGAAGTTAAAGTTATTAAACAAATTTTGATTGACCTATTAAAAAAATTTGTAAAAATTCGAATTCAAGATTTTTGATCGACGATAATAGAATACTTATTATTTCAACATAACTTTTATTAATAACAACTTGACTCTTGAGATAGAAAAAAGTATACAAATAAATTCTTTCATTCATTTTACAATACTAATACGAATATTTATAAAATTTGTGTTCAATCAAATATCGTCAACGAGAATTATTAATTAGTACAGTAAAAATCAAGAAAATCTTTAACATGAATTGTAATGAGGTTAATGGACGTGTCCCCTTATTGCCGTGGGCTTCACGGCCAGCCAGAGTGACACTGGTAGAGCAAAAGTTTCAAGAATTTATCTTGAAAATTTTCATAAAAATCCCAAGTTATTAATAACAATAAAGTTAATATCTTGCACAAAATTATATTTCAAATCTTGTATACTAGGTAAGCAAATTCAATAGCCCCTTAGTTCTCTTTATATATATATATATTTTTTCTATTGCATCTTTTCCCTTCTGGAAAACACAGTATTTATCTTATTTTTGTTTCAAAGTTAAGATCTTTGAGAAAGATGGGGTCTTTCTTGAAGCTTTCTTGGTCTGTAAACTGATAATATAGCTCCAGTTTTCTCCATCATTTTGCTGAATTGTCCAATAAAAAAGGGTATTCTTGTTAAGGGATGATGACCCTTTGTGGTTAGCTTAGTGAATATCTCTTTGTTTAGCAAAGTTAAGATCTTTGAGATAGATGGGGGTTTTTTCTTATGCCTTATTGAAGCTTTCATGATTTCTAGTTTGCTTCATCATTTTACTGAGTTGTCTATTGAAAAGGGTCTTCTTGTGAAGGATGATGACTCTTTGTAGTTATCTCAGTGAGTATCTCTTTGTTTTGCAAAGTTAAGATCTTTGAGAAAGATGGGGTTTTTTCTTATGCCTTACTGAAGTTTTCTTGGTTTCCAGTTTTCTCTATCATTACTGAAATGTCCATTGGAGATGGTGTTCTTGTTAAGGGATGATGACCCTTTGCAATCAGCTCAGTGAATATTTGTTTGTTTTGCAAAGTCAAGGTCAAATATTGGATCTTTTCTTATGCTTATTGAAGCTTTCTTGGTTTACTGATAATATGGTTGCAGTTTTCTCCATCATTTTGGTGAAATGTCAAGGGTCTTCTTTGTAAGGGATGATAATGACCATTGGCAGTTGTCAGTCTGAGTTTATTTAGAAAAGCAACTGGTGTGGCTGCAACCAATTTGGGTTATATCTGTTCAGCTTATTCAGTTCTTGTACTTGCCTGGTTCATGTTAAAATTGTCCCTTTTTCTGTATTGAACTATGTTATTTTATGTAAATGCTTTGATTAAATCCAGAAATTATTACAATAGCTGCAAAGATGAAGGCATCATCAATTTCAGATACTTACTGACAATGGGGGCTTCAGAAGCTGCCCTGCAACTTTTATCCGGTGAGATTTCATGTCAAGTCCGAACAAGTTCAATCTTGGCAAAGACGAACTCTTTACTTTGTTATGAGGGTTGTTTTAAAACTAGAAGTTGTGGAGACTGGAGGTATAAGCAGATAAAGGGGTTAAAAAGGCTGCAAAATTGCTCGAGGTTACATGCTTTCCGTGGCTTACATAGTGTTTTCCGTGGAGAAAAGCTTCATAGTCAGTCCAATTTATTGAGCTGCAACTGCCAACAGCCTAAAAGAGTCAGTGAGACAATCATTAAAGGTGAAAATGGGAAGTCGATGCACACTGTGTCTCCAAAGATTCCAAATCATACTCCAGATGAACAGAACACGAAGCAGGAAAATGGAGCTAGGCCATTCAGTGAAGGTTTTAAAACTGCTGCCACAGTTAATAGTAAGCCAAGAAACAACACGGAGTCTATTGAGGATGAAGCGTGGCATTTTTTGCGAGCTGCCATGGTTTATTACTGTGGCAGCCCAGTTGGAACTATAGCTGCTAATGATCCAAGTGAAGCAACTATGCTAAACTATGATCAAGTATTTATTCGTGACTTTATACCTTCTGGGATTGCATTTCTTCTAAAAGGAGAATATGATATTGTGAGGAACTTTTTACTTCACACACTTCAGTTGCAGGTAAAATGACAAGTTATCTCAAACAACTACTTTGTTCCATATTCATCTTTGCCTGCCTTCCTATTGAAATTCATATCTGTTGTAATGCACATAATTTTGGGATTTCACCGGGTAAGGTCTGCATACACTCTACCCTTCCCAAACTCCCCCCCTTATTACAGAAGATACAGAGTGTCTGCTGGCGAATTTTCCTACTATTTAGCAATTATGTGTAATATCTGCCGCTCTGCTGGCCCGTAGTATGCACAAGTTACCTTTCTTAGCTATTGCTTAGTTACCTGTGAGAGATGGTTCTTTTTGAACCTTAGGCTGCCATTATTTGACATATGTGAACTCATTCATCAGATTCACTTTTCTTGACTCTGTGAAGTTGAAAAAGTTTTTGCTGCTATTAGTTTTTTGCCTGCTAAGCATCTTCTTCTATTCCAAACAGAGTTGGGAGAAAACAATGGATTGCTATAGTCCAGGTCAAGGACTTATGCCTGCAAGCTTCAAAGTGCGTACAGTTCCACTTGATAATGACGAATCTGCAACAGAAGATGTACTGGATCCAGACTTCGGTGAGGCAGCAATTGGTCGAGTCGCACCTGTTGATTCAGGTGATCTTTGGTAACTTTTGATGCATGTCTTTTGTATAGCAAATTTGATCTATATCTGAAGATTTTTGGCTCCATGAGTTGATTCCAGGATTATGGTGGATTATATTGCTGCGAGCATATGGGAAATGCTCTGGAGATCTTTCTCTTCAGGAGAGGGTTGATGTCCAAACTGGAATGAAGATGATACTCAGGCTGTGTCTTGCAGATGGTTTTGATATGTTTCCGACTTTGTTGGTGACTGATGGTTCTTGCATGATAGATCGTCGCATGGGAATCCATGGCCATCCTCTGGAAATTCAGGTCTTTTCTTTTTCCTGTCTGCAACAAGCTTGTCATTTTTTATATTTTTTCATTTATTAATTTACTTTCCCATTGAGTGGACACCTGAGTTTTACTCGTCTTCTCTAATCATCTTGTCGAGGAAGCCTCTTTCTTCTCCTTATACTCTCTTCGAGTAAAGATACTCACTGTCAAGTGGACCATCATTTGAATGCTCTCAGCAAAGAGTTCAAGTTTATCACCAGTATATATACCCAAGTGCAACTCCTTATTAACAAATAAGGTGGATGGGGAGACAAATGGAAAGTTGAAATTATTCATGTTGAGATACTCACTGAGTCACTGTAGGTTCTAAGCTAAAATCATATTAACAACAATGACAACATACTCAGTGAAATCCCACAACTGGAGTATGGGGAGGGTAGAGTGTACCCAGACCTTATCCCCACCTCGTAAAGGTAGAGAGGTGGTTTCCGATGGATCCTCGGCTCAAGTGCAGCAAATCAAAGTAGTCATGAAAAGGAAAAACAACAGTGAAGAAAACATAGCAACTAATAAGGGAAAGTAGTGCAGAGCATTCAGGAAATTGTTTTTTCTTTTGTATAGTCAATATTGTGTGATAGATTGTCTTGCTGTAACTACAGAATGTCTACTGGTTGTACAAACGCTGGTTACATGTTACAAACTCTAATGGTTTGTGTCTCTTCTTTACTTCCAAAAAGATTCTGCATGATTATGTGCATGACATTTCATGCTTTGCAGGCATTATATTATTCAGCGTTACTTGGTGCACGGGAGATGCTTGCTCCAGAGGAGGCATCAACAGACCTTGTTAGGGCACTTAACAATCGTTTGCTAGCATTGTCATTTCATATTAGGGAATACTACTGGATTGATGTGAAAAAATTGAATGAGATTTATAGATACAAAACAGAGGAATATTCATACGATGCAATCAATAAGTTTAATATATATCCAGATCAAATTCCTCCCTGGCTGGTGGAATGGATGCCTAGTGAAGGGGGTTATCTTATAGGAAATCTACAGCCAGCTCACATGGATTTCCGGTTCTTTTCACTTGGGAACATTTGGTCCATTGTAAGCAGTCTTGCTAACATAGATCAGTCACATGCCATTTTAGATCTGATTGAAGCCAAATGGGAGGACTTAGTAGCTGATATGCCACTGAAAATATGTTATCCTGCTCTTGAGGGCCAGGAATGGCGAATTATTACTGGTGGTGATCCGAAAAACACGTAATTCCTTCCTCTTTTTTTTGGACATAATATATAAACAGACACTCAAAACTTGGCATCAGCTGACAAATAGCACTCCAACTTTGAGAGAGAACATCTAGACACCTCAACTTGTAACTAAAAGCTCCAATTCGACCCATTTTGTCTCGTGGACAGCCAAGGCTAATGTAACACATAAATTTTGGAGGTCTCTAGATAATCATTTTGTATGTTGGAGTATCCAACGAACATAGTGGAGACGGGTTGAGGTGTTTAGATGTGCATACTCAAAGTTGGAGTGCTCACTTGCCCGTTATGGCCAAGTTTGAGTGTCTGTTTATGTATGCCTTTTTTTCTGTTTACTTTTTGTAATTTGTATATTGTTTTCTTTGTCATCGTAATTTACCTTGCTGAGATTTTTTAAAACTCCTGGTGCAGGCCTTGGTCTTACCATAATGGAGGATCCTGGCCAACTTTACTCTGGCAGGTATGTTACTATTATTTAATATGCACACCTCTGGTTTTATGCTATCAAGTGTGTATAGATTTTTCCATTGCTTCCTATCTGTTTGGGAGAGCAAGAAGAGGACTAAACTTTTGAGAAGTTCCCTCTAAAAATGGTTGTGATTTTGAATTTGTAACTTCACTATCATGGC
The DNA here is from genome assembly GCA_038996855.1 of Solanum aculeatissimum. Lineage (NCBI taxonomy): Eukaryota > Viridiplantae > Streptophyta > Magnoliopsida > Solanales > Solanaceae > Solanum > Solanum aculeatissimum. Next base: position 30,063 of record JBCEWC010000507.1, on the reverse strand, counting down.
TTATGTTAGTCTCAGGGAAAGGGAGCTTAGATCCACATGTGTTATATGTAATATGAGAATAACGCCAGTCAGAAGCTAAATAATATTTTATCATCTTTTCTGTGCATTCAAAGAAATGTTCTAACATAGAGTAAAATCGAACATGGGAAGAGATCTGTTGACAACAGAAAAGATAGGTTGATTAATTTTTTAAATGTGAACCGTTTTCAGCTGACTGTGGCATGCATAAAGATGAAGAGGCCTGAAATCGCTGAAAAAGCAATAAAGATTGCAGAAAGGCGCTTATCCAGAGATAGGTGGCCTGAATACTACGATACAAGGAGAGGAGGGTTCATCGGGAAACAGGCACGTCTCTATCAGACTTGGACTATTGCAGGATATCTAGTAGCAAAGCTGCTTATTGCCAATCCAGAGGCTGCAAGTATGGTAATCAATGTGGAGGATACAGAACTTCTAAGTGCCTTTTCAAGCATACTAAGTTCAAACCCAAGGCGAAAACGTTCACGAAAAGGAGTCAAACAGTCTTTCATCATATGAAAGTTTCATTTTGTTACTTTAATGTGTAATATTGGCCAAAGATGAGCTCAAATGGAACGATATGGTTGAAGATTCATATAGTCTAACTCCAAAATGCTTGAGATTGAAGCATACTTCTTTTTGTTACTTAAAGCCTTTGTATAGTTACTATATCTGTGTGATATACATACTAGTGTTGAAAATTTTGTAGCAGCATGCAATGTGAAGGTGCTGTACTGTGTCAACTTTCCCTCTTATGTAAATAAGCCTAATCCCTCTACTATTAGATTGCATGAATCTTTAAGTAGGCATGTGGACATATTATGTCAAAATATTATTTGTAAATTGTTTGTTTGATAACTTTGTCCACTATTCAGAAAAAAAACTATAAACTATTCAACAGAAAACCTGCCTTATTCTTCTCCTGTTTGGGGCCCTTAGATTCTCCAAGATAGTCTGTAAGATACCTATCCAAAAGTTTAAGCAATCAAAGATTTGACCTTTTTGAACACCTTACAAACACTTTCCCAAACATTAACTTGAAATAGAGAATTTGAAGTCTTAAAGAAGGGTATTTCAAGTAAGGACCTCATAACAAGCAAGTATGACACAGAGCTGAAGCACAAACTTAATAGTTGTCATTGAGGTGTTACCCCTTTACCATAAAGATGGTCAAAGCTATGATCATTAAACAAAAGATGCATTGTGCCAATGTTGCCACCTTGATGAACTTCTCTCTCTTGACAGGATAAGAAGATTCATATCTATATATTCGCTCTGCTAGTTTGGTCAGTAGCTTTACAGCATGTCTATTTTTTTTTAACAAAAATAATAATAAAGGTGGTCTCCGAGCTAGTTTGTGTGCAGACTTTCTACTTTGGACTTGCCACCTACAGCGGAATCAAGATTTCATACAAAGGATTTGTTGAAATTTGCTTTTAGTTACTGCACAAGCTCTACCCCTGCTTCCTACCACACAAGAAAATGTTTCACGACCAAAGATCTTCAGCAGAATTGGCAGGTGGTAGTGGATCATTTTTCCTTCAAGACCTTTTTCGCGAAAGAGCCAAGAGGAAGGGAAGTGGGAAATAGGACAAAGTACATGGACAAATGTCAAGAAGGTTCATCATTCACCTTTAAATTTGTATTTCTAGAGATCCTTGCTTAACTTGCCAGGTAAACAATACAGACATCAGTGCATACCATGGGCCAGAACCAGACCGGCTATACAAGTCGCGGTAGTTCAAACAATGAGCAGTAGAGTGCATGGAATATGCTTTGAATAACCAATTGCCTAGTTGGCAGTAAGAATACTGGTTAAAAGTAAATCTATGAACCTAAATTTTGCTCTCCGCCACAATGCTTTCCAACATTGAATCACAAGCATCTTCAAGCAGATCTAGTACCTGTGAGCAAGATGTAGTGGAGTTGAGCATTAGATGCATTGTTGTTTTGTGGTGAGCATCAACCACAGATAAATGGCTTATAAAAGTAAACTATGACTCACCCAAATAAACAGTGTTGACACACAACATACAGACAGTAGCAGCAAATCACCGTCATATACTAAATTAATAGGGATTTCTAGGAACTTCAGAAAAGACCTCTTGCAGAAACTCTTGTCACTGCAAAAGAGCTTTTGCTAATTTGATCTTTAAGAAAGGGTTTCCTAGCATTTTCGATAGAAATAGTTCAATAGGAAAGGAAATACAATTTTTGCTTAGCTTATTGAGAAGACCTTGGGAAAGTACAAGTGGTATCCAAATTTCCATTTGGTTGCCTTAGTTTTCCCGAGAAATCTTTTTCATTCACTGCCTGAAACATCAATTTCTAGATTTTCTTCTAGATATAAGGTCCTTGTAACATTTAAGGACTTGGCAGTAGTTCTCCGAAATTCCTCATATTTTTCCTGACCAAATATTTCAAAATGGTCCTTGTCGAGAAACTAAATTTTAGGATTATTTTGTCCTATGTTCTTCTTTGAAGATACCTATAACTAAGGTTGGTTAAATGGGATGTAAAGACAAGTGTCAGGCCTCATACGTAGGACTTATTTCATAAGACTGGTAAATTCTATGAAGAACAAGAAGACACGACTACAGGTGTTACTTTAGATTTTAAAACATGTGGATGGAGTCTTGGGAGTTTGCTCACATGATTTATGGTTGGTGGGACTCATTTATAGATAGGGAAACCTGATCATGTGTTAGCTAGGACCCTGAAGCTACTAAGTTAAAACTGAGGAGCGAAAGACACTTGGACATGAGATGATTTAAGTTTGAAAAAGAAAAGAGTATTTGAAACTGAAGTTGAAAAGGGGTATTTGGAATCTTTTGAATTCCTTAAGACGGAGAGAATGCGCTGAATAAAATGGATTAGGTAATATCAGGCGGAAAGAAAATTATCTTACTGAGAAATGGCATAGAAAGCTGATGTTGTTATGGAATAACAAGATGTGGAAAAGCTGGAAAAGATTTCCTGGAGATAAATGTCTAGTATCTAATGGCTGAAGTCTACTGACAAAAATTCTTCTAAAAGATGGCAAACGTGAAGCATTCCTTCTTGTGTTTTTTTTTCTACATGCAGCCTAAGCAATTAAGATGAAAGGAAATATGAGGTGAGAAGCTGGATAAGTTTATATTGACTTGGGCTTTAATGCATGTAAAAATAAGTAGGGTGGCTATTGTCTGCACCTTTCAAATGGCACTAGTTTTTCAAGAGCACTCTTCTAGTATAAGAAAAAGACAGAAGGCTGTATTATAGATAATATATGAACTAAGCAGAGTAAGTCACTCGCTCATAATTTCGGAGAACACATAAACTAGACTTTATTATCCATTCTTTCCGTGAGAATGTAGTTAGCAATTGTGAATTAAGAGCCCTGTATTTCTAAACCATTGTTCTTCTGTATTGTTTGAGGCCTTATTTGGCATAGTCATGTGAATTAACTACTTAATTTAAGCCAGCAGAACATAATCTTTTGTGCTATAACTATCACAATGCTCAACAGTCAAGTTAACAAAATAAGCACTGTAAGAACTGAGATTCTCTTGTATAGCTAGGAGCAAGAAGCCTTCTGCCATCTAAAATGTGAAAATCAGGCAGTTTTTGGGTTACTTATCATGTCGTAACAAGATAGACGGATTATGAGATTATCAGACATTACTTTCTCAAAACCTTGAGCTCCACCGTAGTAAGGGTCTGGGACTTCAGTTTCATCATGCTTCTTACAATAGGAACACATCAAGCGAACCTGAATGTTAAATGCACTATGAGGATAGAAGACTTAAGAACTGCACTTGATAACCAGTACCAGTATAAGACTTATAGATAAAAATACCTTTTCAGCTGCATTAGCTGGCAATGGCTCTCTATGGATCCACCTCTCCAGAGCCCCAAGTATATCAGCTGTGAGTTAAAAAACAAATCAGTTCTTGATATAGTACATATGTTCAAATCATCAAGATTATACCAAGTTCTGGAGCTGAACATAAATAGGAAAAACAAGATAGTCCCTTAACCATGAGGTCTTTGGTTCAAATTCTAATGGAAGCAAAACTTGGTGGACAGAGTTATCACATATATGTGTTAGTGGAAGGTAACAGGTACCTATGGAATTAGTTCGAGTATGCGCAAACTGACCCGATGCCATGGTTATTTAAAAAGAAAAAAAGAAAAGAACCTAATAGAAAGAAAAGCTAGAAGACCATAACACAGAATTTGACCAAGAATTGTGCAAAACCCACCTTTGTTTTGCTTATCCATAGCAAGAATGAGATCAAAATCTTTGAAATCAGAAGGCCTAATCGGCCTAGATATAGACGTTATTGCAATTCCACGCCTTTTAGCAGCAGCCCTCATTCTTGGGTCAGCTTCATTCCCCTTTAAGAAAAACAAAAACAACAGCAACAGTACTAACATGATCAACTCCAAGAAATTCCAAATCCATAAAAAAGAGTTACAAATATTACAGACCCCCTAATGGAAATACCTCATGATAATCAATACTACCAGCAGAATCAATCATAAACTACAAATTTTACAGACCCCTAAATGGAAATACCTCATTATAATCAATCCTACCAGCAGAATCTATCATAAACAACAAATTTTACAGACCCCCAACTGGAAATACCTCATGATAATCAATACTACCAGCAGAATCAATCATAAACTACAAATTTTACAGACCCCCAAGCAGATATACCTCATGATAATCAATACTACCAGCTGAATCAATCATAAACTACTAATTTTACAGATCCCCCAAGTGGAAATACCTCATGATAATCAATACTACCACCAGAATCAATCATAAACTACACAGACCCTCAAGTGGAAACAACTCATTATAATCAATACTACCAGCAGAATCAATCATAAACTACAATTTTACAGATACCCAAGTAAAAATACCTTGTGATAATTAATTGTACCAGCAGAATCAACCATAAATTACAAATCTTATAGAAACCCAAATGGCAATACCTCATGATAATCAATAGTACCAGCAGAATACAACAACATACCATCACAAGTGGGGTTTAGGAAGGAAAGTGTGTAAGCAACCTTACCCCTACCTTGAGGCTGTTACAATCTTAAACTACAAACTTTATAGACACCCAAATGGAAATACCTCATGATAATTGATGGTACCAGCAGAATCAATCATAAGTTACGCGTTTTACAGACACTCAAGTGGAAATACCTCAAGATAATCAACATTACCAGCAGAATCAATCATAAATTACAAATTTTTCAGACACCCAAGTGAAAATACTTCAAGATAATCAACACTACCAGCATAATCAAGCATAAATTACAAATTTTTCAGACACCCAAGTGGAAATACCTCATGATAATTGATAGTATCAGATCATAAGTTATACATTTTACAGACATCCAAGTGGAAATACCTCAAGATAATCAACATTACCAGCAGAATCAATCATAAATTACAAATTTTTCCGACACCCAAGAGCAAATACCTCAAGATAATCAACACTACCAGCATAATCAATCATAAATTACAAATTTTTCAGACACCCAAGTAGAAATACCTCATGATAATTAATAGTACCAGCAGAATCAATCTTAAACTTTGAATCAAGCCCTCTTTTCTTGACCAAATCCGTAAAAACACCTTCAGCAGCTGGGCTTCTACATATATTTCCAAGACACACAAAGAGAACAGAGAATGGTTTTGTACTTGGGTCCTGTTTTGATTCCATTGAAGCTTTGATTTTTACTCTTTTATGACTTTCTTTCAGAAGAAATGGGTATTTATAAGGAAGAAGAAAATTGAGAAATGGGGGTTTGAGAGAGGAAGCAGCATAGTGAGAGTGATGGCAGTTTGGTAATTTTGAAGGGGTTGGAATTGTCACCGTAGTACAGAGTAAGGACCTCATCACTCAAAACTCCAATGGTGGTTGGTTCTGGTAATGCAAGAACAAAAGCTAAACATTTTTGAGAAATGAGAAATTATTTTAAAAGGGTAAAATGATAAAATTTCATAAATAATTATAATTTAGAGCGCAATTACGAAATATAGTTATAATTTGTGTTGTTATTGAACATAGTTATAGTTATCGAAAAAACTGTATCAAGTGAGTAGAAACTCTATTAGCAAACGAGAGGTGTATCAGATATTGTATTAATTAAAACCACGAGAAAGAATTGTATCATAACACAACGAAAGAGCTATTTCCAGACAACAAAATTATATTTTGATGACATGTACCAACTATATCAGACGTATATCAGTTAAAACTTGTGAAAGAATTGCATCTTCGTGTGTGTGTTTGTGTAATTATTATAAAACCTTATATTTCGCAACTGCTTAAACTATAATTAAATGTTGTCAACATATTTGTTACTCACTAGTTGGTGGAAGAAAATAAAGAAAACCTTTATGAATTGAGAACTCTTTTCAAACTCATATTTGGTTTAAATTTTTCTTGTTTACGATATGATTATTTAAAAACCTAAATATGAACCACATAAGTAGATTAATATAGTGGACCGCAATCAAAATATGATTTTGGAAATGAAATTTGTGGCATAAGGTATCAAATATTGTAGTGTTTGAATCAACTTGGGCATATCTCAACTGTTTCAACTAAAAGACTTACTACCTCCCATCAACACAGTTACCAGATAATCAAATATTGTAGTGTTCGAATTAACTTGGGCATATCTCGAGTGATTTCACGAAAAGACTTACTACCTCCCATCAACACAGTTACCAGATAACTTTATCCACAAAAGCTTGTATATTCCAATTACCAAGACATCAGATTACATCCCTTTGATACATAGCAGAGTCAACAATATTATGAAACATAGTACATTATATGCTCTTCATGTGTTGCACTTTGTGGAACATGTACACTATACATATGTTGTACTACCTATTAGTTACATAGATCAGACACAATGTGTTAAATGTAAAACCAAACCTATTCTATCACACACCTGCAGACTATAGTGTTTGCTAAAACATGTTAAACTCAATATCCTCTCCTATGTTTCTCAACTCACTTTGACACATGCCGCGTTCCTTATTTTGTCGATTGGTATCAGGGACGATAACATTTGTCAAGTCATAGGATCTCGGCATTTCTGGAGGTGTTGAGCATCGAATTAACGCCCAGTTAATTCCTTCGAAGAATGGATGCTGCTTTATCTCTGCTGCCCCTCTCATAGCTCCTAACCTGTTCTCGGGTTCCTTCTGCAACAACCTTCTGATTAAGTCTCTAGCATGAGAGCCAACTGTAGGACTAGCTGGAAACTTGAGACATTGAGAAACCACATTGGAGAGTGTATCCTCATTTCCTGGCCCTTTGAAAGGAGTCCTTCCATATAAAAGCTCATATAGAAAGATTCCGAAGGTCCACCAATCTACAGCGCTGCCATGACCTTCGCCATTGATAATCTCTGGAGCTAGATACTCGTGGGTTCCTACAAATGAGTTGGATCGAGCGTTGGTTGGCTCCACAACAAGTTGCGTTAAAGGTGAGACTTGTGCAGCTAGCTCAGCCTTTGCTTTACGCGTCTTTGCTTCTGTAGATAGAAACCTGGGGCCGAAGCAAGATACTTGCCAGGATGGATGTAGGCAGAAGGGATCTATGCAGCTAACTGAGCATGGACTAGACTTTTGTGGAGGCTCAATTATGGGAGAAGATGATTTCACCAAGGTAGGATTAACAGCACACCTAAGAGATAAATCAAAATCTGAGAGCATGATATGACCGTCTTCTTGAACCAACACATTCTCGGGTTTTAAGTCCCGATAGACAACTCCAAGCAGGTGAAGATATTCCAATGCAAGAAGAACTTCAGTAACATAAAATCTGCACAAAAATCAAAATAAGGGAAAAATATTCAGACTAATTTTGAATATCTCATCTTAAAATGTGAAACAAAATCAGGGAATCTTAATATCTGAAGAGATGAAAAACTCGAAACAAAGGTTACATATCCCAACTCATTTCTCCCCAAACTAATTAACCAGAGAAGTCTCCATATATAGTATTAAGAAGGGATGCAATTTAAATGGAAGCTCATTTTCACTACTTCCATTTATTCATTAGACTGCTTCAGCATTTGTTTTCCTACATTTTTATCCTTCCCCCTCTTGACATTGAACTGAATCAACTGATAGTACGCGCCCGTCCTGTCATTAGTTATCATTTAGCAATTTCTAGATATCATCTTCTACTACAAGCAAGATCTACCAGAAATTCATAGAGTTCTGCCAAACACAGAAGATCAATGCTCAAGGAAGAAAAAGGGGAAAACCAAAAAGGTAAAGACACAAATGTGAAAACATTAAAGGGGCAGAAAATGTTGGCAGATTGGACCCCTTGAGGTTTTCTGAATACTGCCTCACTGACCCTTCAAATTTTAAAGATGCAGAAACTCCGTCGTTCAAACTTTGTAGTCTCATTAACCTACCTTGACAAAGTCACAATTTGTATGAAGATCCAAATAGTAGCGAATGAATATCTTCGGCACAATTTTTTATTCAATCAAATAGCAAAAAGGGCAAATAGCTGTAACACAAACTAATTACTTTGATAGTTTGATTGGCCAATTCTTTTATAAAAAAAGCGGTTAAGAGGATTTCTCATCACTTATCCAAGCCCTATGGATTAATAAGAAAATTTTCCACTTATAAAAAGCAATTTTAACAATGACTACAAGTTTGCTTGTGCTAGGTTATAAAACACGGTTTAGAACAGCACATTAACTCAACTGGAGTTCTTATCAATTAAATAAAAATAATTGTGATAGCAAAATCCAAGCTATCATTCAACAGTAAATAATCAGTAAAAGTAACTTTGTCGTACATGGAATGAGATTCTTTTAAGACTGTAAGCATAGACACTTTCTCAACATTTGGTTCCAACATGTGTATGCCATTGTTCAGTCAAAAAAAAAATACTCTATCTTAACAAAAATAAATGCCGGATTGATGTTTTTATTGGAATCTTTTTAATTTCATTTGCTCATTTATTTACCTTTTATTTTGTAATCCAAATTGAGGATTGGGCAGAAAGAAACAATTTCAGGGAATAAGTACACTATTTAGAAAAAATTACCTGGCAGCTTGTTCAGAGAAACCCTTGCATGGTTGTTTCTGTCGCAATACATGCAGATCACCACCTGGACAATATTCCATCACTAAACACGAGTATTTGTCATTGGTAAAATGGGCAAAGAGAGTTGGGAGAAACGGATGATCGAGTATTTGAAGAATTTCTATTTCAGTCTGAGCTCTCGTCATCTTCCTTTTGCTGGTCAGGAAGTCATTATCCATGACTTTCATAGCAAACAGACAGTTTGTGCCCATTAGCTCAGAAAGATAAACATTCCCAATATCCCCACCTCCAAGTTTTCTGAGAAGTTTAAAATGCCTTAAGCCAATATTTCCATGCTGCTTTTGAACACAAGCAATAGCTTCCCATCTCAAATCTTTTGACATACGAGGCCGGTAACCACTGCAACTAGACCCACTGACATAGCTTTCATCACTAAGGCTTGTGGTGTTGCTATAATCCCCAATACTACTCTTTGAACTTTGAGACATCTGTCCCTTTTCCTTTGACCTTGATATTTCATCATCTTGTGTAAGTATACTTCTTGCTTTGTTAGAGTTGTTTGAGCTCAGACCTAGTTTAGCGAAACCAGACTTCAGCGAAGATGAACTAACTTCTATGCTACTTGGACCACAGGAATCTGGAGACTCCTTATCCTCTTCTTTATGATTATTCCTTGGAGCACCTACAGGTGTCTGACAAGGAAACTCACTTGTGCTACAAGACAAATCACTATTGATTCCATCATTAGAATGCTTCAGACGGCTGGTGAAAGAAGATAAAACTTTCTTCTTAAAAAAGGTTTTGCTTATGGGTTTCATCAGACTTGGACTGTTAGAGGTAGGGTTAATGACTTTATTTCTTGCGCCCAAAAAGGAGGAGCAAGACACAAAATTTAAATCTTGCTTGTGTTCCTTCTCTGCTACAATTGCAGCTGCTGGAGCTTCATTAACAGATGGCACCATCTGACTTAGTACTAGTTCCACTTTATCAGTACAATTACCAGTTGAAGGAAGTGGCAACTCCAACGTCGTTCCCTGGCCAGACACTTCTTTCGAGTACTCATAACCATAGGTTGACTGATAAGGGGCATCACTTTCTGCTTCTATTTCACTTGCCTTGTGTTTCAATGTATCTTCGAAAGTACCTAGTTCTTGCACTGGAACATTTTCAGAGCCAGGACTCTTATGAAAAGCCACAATACTCCTCTCCGGGACGAGGGATATTTCCACCAAATTCTGCATACCTCCATCATCATGATGTTCAGGATCATTGGCCTCAACTATAACAGTGCTGTACAGTCTCTTCACAGCTCCTGTTTCTGAAACTGTAGACAACCTGGATGCTTTTGACAATTGCTTCTTCACAGCAGCCAGCTCTGATGCCTGAGAGATGCATAATCCTCTCAAGGCCTGCTTTAAACTTATAGGCTCAGAAATTCCTATGCCTGATGGACGAGAGGGGCTAGATCTCATTGGTCTCTTCATCGCACGTTTACTCATCACATCTTTGACACCTCTTTCTGACTTTCTCACACCCCTACCGGAACTCCTAATCTCTATCGCCTCAAACAGTTTATTAATATCATCTTCGATACAATACTTTTTTATAGGCTTCAAGTCATGATGCTTTTGTGCACCTTCATTCATTTTAGATGCAGGACCCTCTATTGACTCAGTAATCTCACTACTACCAGGAAACTTGGCCATTCTTACTAGGAAAAAAAAAAAAATATATATATATATAAGACCGATAAAAACAAAGTTTAATGTGTCTGCTGGTACCCTTCTAACCTATTTCCAACAAAGACATATGAAGAGGAACAAATACACAAATCAAACAGTACATAAGAAACTCTCCAAAAATGGAGGGCAATCATGTTCAACTCCAAAAGATGAACAAGAGTGACTGTACTGGGTACTTGAGTCCAGCATCAAACACCTGATACAAAAAGTGAATGTCAGAAATATTATAGATAATAAATCGGAAACTTCAAGACATTTAAGCGTCAACATCATTGATTGCAATAAATTATTTCCTCTCCATTACTGATGCTACTATTACTGTAAGAACAAGCTGAATAAAAGCATGGTGAATTTTCTTGGATTGCAAGTCTGTAGAAGTACATAATTGACATGAACAGCAAGCTGTTGACAAGTTAAAGCAAGTGAATGTTGATAAATTACTTAGTTTAGACCTTACTAATGTTGACAACCACCTCGGAAAACATATTAAACACAAATTTATTTCCAGCTTATCTTATCCTAACTTGCATATGCATAAATATCAATAGCTTATGAATTCTTTCATTTGACCTAGTTTTATGCTTCACCTAAAATCTCCACTTCTTTAGTTGGCACTTGGTTTATATATAAAAGGCTCAAGCAATCTAGTTTTAGTTTGTTTCACACAATTTTACAAGAGGAAGACGCAAATAAATAACTCGAAAGATTCAAGATAAAACTTATCATAATTAGGAAAAGGGAAGTAATATATGATCTATGACCCACCGACTTATCATCCAATCTATATTTGGAAAACAAAGTGAGCAAGCCAAAAGAACATATCTAAAATAAAATCTTCAATCAGATAGCACGGAAAAAACTCTTCCTACTGAATACAAGGCAATTGAACAGAGCTATCTCACCAAAATAAAGATATATAAATAAACTTCTTCAACAACATACATACACGGGTAAGGTTTGGGAATGGTACAATGTACGCAGACATTACACCTACCTCGTGGAGGTAGAAGGCTATTTTTGAAAGACCCTAAAGGAGAGAACAAAAGCAATGAAGACAATGCAAATAATAGGGGAAGCATTCTAAAGCATATACAGAAAAGGAACAATAATACCAACAAAAAAAACGATAGCCAAAGCACAATAAACAACATGCAGTAAGGGAAATCGCGGGACTAGAATCTATGAAAATGGTTCTATTACTACTGGTACGTTAGGAGAAACTATCTCAGTGGACAACGGGAGGATATACAACTACCACCAACCTACTACCCTAATCCGCGACCTCTGTAACTTTCTATCTAAAGTCATGTTTTCGGTAATCTAGACATAGGCCATGGCATCACCAAATAAACTTCATCAGCAATTACAATATAACAATACCAATTTGCAGCTTCTTGTAAATATTTAAGAAAGAAGGAAAAACCAACCTAAAGTTCATATTATCACCATAAATTATAACACTCCAGAAACATATAGGTGCATAATTTTTTGAATTAAAACATACATACATACAGGGAAACATAAAGGTAGAAGCAGCAACCTGAAAAATAAATGATCAGAAGCAAAGTGAGAGCTCAAAACTCCATTGAAATGAAAACAAGCAGAATTCTTTCAACTGTATATGCATACAAAAGATAGAAAATTGAATCTTTTTTAAAATAACGAAAACCTACAAGTGATTATTACATAAACTTAGCAGGGCACAAGAGAAAGAAAGGTGAAATCGAAAGAGGAAACAGATATAAGTAGACTGGGTAGAAGCAGAAACCTGGAAAAAAAAAAGATCAACAGCTCAAAACTCTATTGAAATGAGAACAAGTAAGCTCCTTTCAACTATATATGCGTATAAAATACATAAAATTGATGTGGGTACAAGGAAAAAGTTGAATTTCTTTAGAAAATAACGAAAACCCACAAAGATAAAGTTGAAAAAAATGGAAAAAAACGAAAACCCACAAAGATAAAGTTGAAAAAAATGAAAAATAACAAAACCCCACAAGTGATTATTACCAAAACTTTGAAGAACAAGTAAAGTTCTTTCCGTATAAAATAGAGAAAATTGAAGTGGTGGTACAAGAACAAACTTGAAAATAACGAAAACCCACAATTGATTATTACAATAACTTTGGAAATCACGAGAAAAGAAGGGTGAAATTGAATGAAGAAAGAGAAGAAAAAATCAAAAAGATTGAAGAAAGAGTTTGTATTTGGGGGGAAATTTCACGAGAAGTGACACTGTATAAGCTCAAAAATGGCGGACAAGAGAGACAATTAGGCGGTGGCAAAACGAAAAAAAAATATTTCTATAAAATATATTTAAATTAAGAAAAATAATTTTATAAAAAGTGTAATCAAATAATGTTATGACACCTAAAAAAATTTATGTACAATTTAAATAAATATTATAAGAGGAATAGTCAGCAGTAGGAGTGTGATATGAGTTACGGGGTGAGGGTAATAATTTGGTTCATTGGATTGAAGATGATACAATTAATGTGAAATGTATTGTACTTATTAAAACTATATGGACGCATATATAATATATATATGTGTGTTATGTTTCGAAATAAAATAATGTTTTTATTTAAAAAAATATATAATATTCTACGATACTTGTTATTTATATCAATTTTGTTTCGAGTACAGCAAGTCCATTTTATATTTGAAGTGAGCTTACTTTTGACCAATCGTTTGAAGATTGACCTTACGAGTAGAGACTTTCTTTATTGTATCCGATCTTTCAAACTGACTCAATAGGTCCCATACCTTCAGAAGAATAAGGTGGGGGTAGGGCTAATTCTGAAAAATAGTGGGCCCTTTCTTCAGAATAATCAATTAGGTTATTATCTTGCGCACGTTTCTAAAAGATTTTGTTATCTTTCGTGATATTTTTCCATCGCGTAAATCAACTTTATAAGTCTCAAAACACATTTGGGCTTTGGCCCATTTTTTTGAAAGCATACTTTATTGGAAAACTTACCTATATATACCATATTTTAAAAATATTTATCATTTATAATTATATAATTTTAATACGTATATAATTCACTTTTAATACATAATGTAGATTTTTTACCAAAATAAGTTCAATATATTTCAAGACACTTATAATACATCGTTATTGCATGCAAAATTACTTTTATATGTAATAGAATTCATTTATATCACATGCATAATTCATTTTTAATATATAGTGCAATTTTTAAAATTAAAATGAGTATGAGACATTTATAACACATACATATTACATATATAATTTACTTTTAATATATAATACAATTTTTATAGACGATAAGTATTTTTTGAATATAAAATATCTAGATAATAAATAAAAAATATATTTAAAAATAATAAATATTTTATAAACGAGATTCAACTACTTTATTTTGAAAGTTGTTTGGGCTTGGCCCATCAATCAATTTATAGGGGTAAGGACCACTCTTTTTGTCAAGTCAAATAAGGAAAAATTACGTAACTAGACAAACATATGATATATATTTATATTATATAACTATAATTTGAAAAAATTATAATTTATAGCTATAATTTGAGTTTTGTTGATATTTTCTCTCTCCTCTCTTCCTCTCCCTCGCGTCTCTCCCCTCTCTGTGTAATTTCTTGTCAGATATACAATTATATATGTATACCAATTGCATATATACAATTATTTTGATAGACAAACATAGTCAATTCGACAGATATATATATATACAATTCACCTCTCTCCTCACTCTTCCAATCTTGCTTACCAGATATACAAATACATATGTATATTAGTTACAGATATACAATTATTTGATAGATATACACATACAATTTGACAAATATACATATATAATTCGCCTCTCTCCTCCCTCTCTCGATCTCGGTTGCCTCTCTCCTCCCCTCCAAGTCACATAGCTAAAATTATGCCATGTAATTATATAAAATATAATTATTTGACCATATTAATTTTTGAACTTAGATTATTTATGAAAATTCTACGTCAAATAAATAAGAGCCCAAATATTATAGTAAGAAGGCTTCTTATACTCCTATATTGTATGAGCCCAAGTTACTACTTTTAGATAATTATAAGCCCAAGTTACTACTTTTAGATGATGAAAGTTTAGAAAATCTTATTCTTGTTTAATTTTCCTGTTTACTTTTACTTGTCACTGTTTTGCTTTTCGAGATCTGTTTGACTAAACTTCAAAACTAAATTCAAGTAGCTAAATTTAATATTTGAAATCTAAAACTTAGATGGTTGAAAACTATACAAAAAATGTTATAAATTGTAATTCTTCTCATATTAATATGATGAAAAATTACATCTTAAAATGTTGGTCAAATTTTATATAGCTTGACCTTGATAACTAAAATAGTAATAAGTAAAAGTGAACGGAGGGAGTAAAAAGATATAATAAATAATGTTTTTTTTTCTTTCAAATTAATAATAATCATATAGATGAACAAATAATTGTTGGTGGTTGAAGTACATATGATCCCTATTTATACAAAGTTTTAATTATGAATAATAAGTGAATGACTAGAAACTCATTAATTAAATTTATAACACTATTTATGCTGTGGACCTCTATTTTTGGTGCATGCAATTAATGTTAATTTGATACTCCCGTGGTTCACTTTTACTTGTTATTATTTTGTTTTTCGAGGTCAATTTGACTAGACATCAAAGCAAAATTGAAGTAGTTGAATTTAATATTTGAAATATAAAATTTAAATAGTTGAAAACTATACGAAAAATCGTATGAATATGATGCAAAAATATATCTTAAAATATTGGTCAAAGTTTATAAAGTTTGACCTCAATAAGTGAAATAGCGATAAGTAAAAGTGAACGGAGGCAAATTAGAAGTTCTTGATTATTGTACTATACTGCTACTCCTTCTGTTCACTTATAGTTATCAAATTTTGATTTAGTACACTTATTACAAAAATAATTATTGATATAGTAAATTTATCATTTTATCGCTATTAATTGACAGGGTCCACTCACTATATTTTTCAAAGTCACAAACTCAATAATAATAAATTGAGGGTATAATAGAAAAAAAAATTATCCTATCTTAATTTGTTAAAAATAACAAGTAAAAGTGAAAGTCATATTAGAATTTTTCTGACTAATTTATATACTTATTAAGATAAAATAATAATAATATATTTTAATATTAGGTATATGAATTTTTTTTTCTATTGTTATAAATTTGTGGGACATAATTATAAATATGGAGTAAGACATGATTGAATAAATATGAAATTATTCCTTTTTTAAAAAATATTGTTTGGTTGTGCATTGAAATGATTTTTCAACCAAAGTAAAAAAGGGATAAAATTTCTAGTGAATAACATGTCCACAAAGCATTAGGGGTCATTTTTTCGTTCATTATTCGATATTTGTATTAAATTTTTTCGTTAATTCAATTTGAAATATCTAAGACTGATTAAAGAGGAAAAGTTTCCTCACAATATATATTTCATTATAAGATTCGAACATGTAATTAAAGACTGATGAAACTCTTTTTTTTAAACTTATAATTAGGGATGACAATGGGGCGGGGCGGGGTGGGGGTGAGGCGGGTTGAGCTCAACCCGTAAATTTTTCAATCTGCCCCGCGCCGCTCCACATGATGATTTTTTGTCATTTTCAACCCGCCCCGCATAAACCCATCTCGCTTAAATTTTTAAGTACTTTTATTTTTTAATTGAATTTAATGTGAAAAATAAAAATTCATATTTTAAAAAAAAATCACTAATTTACATCTCAACAACTAATTATTAACTATTTTTTAGTTGATCAAGAATTATTTCTTAATTATTAATTAAAAGTCTCTAATTAATATTTCAATAACTAACAATTACCGGACATGTCTAGTTAAAATTTTAGAAAAAAAATAATATATCAAGTTTATATCTTTAATTTTTACTAATTATAAAGATTTAATTTTCTTCGAATTCCATTTTGGTTCTTTAAACCTCCCGCCTCGCCCCGCCCCACATTAGTTTGAAAAATAGTTCCTTCAACCCACCCCGCCCTACATAACTTTAAATCTACCTTGCCCCGCATAGCTCTGAAACCGCCTCGTTCCCGTCCCATTGCCATCCCTACTTACAATAGATTTAGAGATTATCTTTTCGTTTAAAAAGTGTTCAACAGAGACAATAAAACTTCTCGTTAAAGTAGGTTTTAGGTCATCAATCTTAATAAATTGCCCCTGCATGTCCAATCAAAACTTTAACTTACAATAATAATTTTTCAAATTTTACTTCAAATATTGTTATTTAATTTAAAATATCCATAAATATAATAATTTCAAAATTTAAACAAAAGGGGGCTAATAAATGTATGATCCATAGTAGTCATTTTCAAATTTATTCCCTTATCTTATAACTCTTTCTTACTATCATTTTCTCATTTAATATTTTCTACTTCAATTTGAATAATTTGATAGTTGACCAACCAAGTTCACAATTTTTTGAATTTCAAAATATTATTTAATATTTATAAATATTTTAATGCATATATAAAGTTTGACCAATATTTATAATTTTTTCGAGTTGTCTATCGTACTAAAAATATATGTCCAACAATATTTATCTACTAAAATCAGAGAGAAATTTACACTTAATTCCTAATTTACCCTTATCTTTAATTATAGTCATTTCCTATATTATATTTTTAAAGACATTGTATTTATTATATTCAAAAGGTGATTGATAAAATTACGCTTATCATTTACTAATGCATTATTTTTTATACGAAATATAATATGGAAAATTATAAAATTGTTTTAAATATCAATTTTAAAATTCATAATTTAAAAAAACAATAAGTTTGTTTTGAAAATATTAGGGATCTTTTTTCCTATTTGTAGTTTTGGACAGTGGCAGAGCCAAAATTTCAATTAAAGGGGTTCTAAATTTGAAAAAGCAAGCACTCGAACGAAGTTCAACATCTACTATATATAGATAAAAATAATTTTAATTATATATAAATAGTATAATTTTTCGTCAAAAGGGATTTGAATGAACCCCTAGCGAAAGAGTGGCTCTGCTACTGGTTCCATAACCTAATTAAAAGTTTTTATTTTAGTTCGTACATGAGACATGATAAAAATATAGTACTAAATACATAATATTTGTTTTTTTTGGATATACGATGTAAAATAAAGTATTAGTCATGTTGTAATTAATTATTTTTATCGTTTCCTACATTTATAATAAGAGATTGACTTGATTCATAAAGAATTTATGTCGTTAGAAATATAAGTTCGGTTTCAAAACCTTCAAATATCGCCATGAACTAGGGGAACCCATGCAAATACTTGATTTAGAATCTATTTGACCATGCAATATATAATCATGATATGAAATCAAATTGATATTTGAAATTTTGTTTGGACATACAATTTGAATTTCCTAAGTCGTATTTTTTTTTCATAAACATAAAAAAACCACGAGTTGTGAAAACTATAAACAAGTTCCTAACTCTTATACAATTTTACCAAAATGGGTTAACGAAATATCCTACAACGCTTTATCGATAAATCACATATTTTTTTAAAACTTTCAAAACGTACATGGTTTTATAAACATTCATTAGTCAATAATAATATTTACTAATTTTTTTAATATGATTTCGTTCAATGTCGGAGCCAGAATTTGAATTAAGGGGTTCAAAATCTAAAAAAACAAGTATATAAACTAGCCAAAAGAGTTTGATATCTACTATATATAGATAAAAAATAATTTTAACTATATATAAATAGTATAAAGTTTTTATCGAAAGAGATTCTCCGCTATTAATTCTGTCACATGATACGAACAATCTCTTTACGTCCCAAGCGGACGAGCATCATTATTAAACAAAATTTATTTTTTGGCCCAATGGTACCCAAAATTTAGTACACAAACAACGGACTTTACGTGGCCCAATTACCCCTTTTTTACGGCCCAAAGCGAATTTCGCGCCCCGAGGAAAAAAAATTTCACCTTAAAAATGGAGCCATGGCTCATTATTCACTCACATTTTTCTTCTTCTTCGCCGGAAAAAATGGAGCCATGGCTTGATGACTTAGCCGATGACCTTCAAAGCATCAGCTTCAACTCCACTACCAGTACTACTACTACGACTGACATTAACCGGTCGACTAGCTCCGGCTCCGAAGCCACATGGACCGCTACGGCTTCTTCTTCTTCCTCCAACTCCCTTCACAACCAAGTCACTAAGCCACGCGCCGCCACTCCTTCCGGTGACCCTTACTGGGACGCCATTACACGTGCTGTTTCCACTTCAACTTCTTCGGCAATTTCATTAACCGACCTCCGATTTCTTCATCGCTTAGGATCCGGCGATATAGGCTCTGTTTTCCTCGCGGAAATCAAAGGTCCGGTAACGGAGATTTCGAAATCTAAGGCGGCGGCGGTGACGGCGTACTTTGCTGCGAAAGTTATGGATAAGAAGGAACTTGCAAGCCGTAATAAGGAAGGAAGAGCGAGGACTGAACGGGAAATACTTGAAATGTTGGATCATCCTTTCCTTCCGACGCTTTATGCTTCAATTGATTCGCCGAAATGGTCGTGTTTGTTGACGGAATTTTGCCCCGGTGGTGATCTACATGTACTCCGGCAACGTCAACCGGCGAAACGCTTCCCTGAATCCGCCGTCAGGTACACTATTATCTACTCTCATAGTTTAAATTTCTGCAAAACTTCAGGAAGCTAGATTGTGATATTTCTGTGTGATCAGTGACCTTTGTTTAGCGTGAAGGATTAGAATAACTAATTTCAAAATTAATTTTAGTATGAGTTTATTCCATGTTTAACATTAGATATTTAATTCGAGATAACTTATTCTCCAAGGACTCTGTCCTTATCTTCATCTCGTGAAATTAGAGAAGTTGTTTCCCGACAAAATAGACATTAATATACATATATATATATATATAAAAATAATTTTAATCATATATAAATTGTATAAAATCCGCGATTGTGTGTGGTCCCGCTACCTGATGGAGGAGCTGGGTATATTGTCAGTATTATGGTCCCATCTAAGTTGGTCACTGTCATATTCTTCTTCTTCAGCTATATTTTTCTCTCTTTAATGGCGGAACACTGGATCTATGGTGGACTTGTACACACTGGATCATTGAATAAATTCGTAATTAGGGAATATTAATTAGAAAATTATGATTATTTTATTATAAGTAGTGATTCTAATATGACTTTAAATTGAAAAGTCAGGGTTTAACTTCAGTCAATAAGTAATCACCATGTGGATAAAAAAAAATAATTATTATAGATATTTACAAAGAATTTGAGCAACATAGCTAGCATCACAAAACTAAACCTATTATTTATGGAGCGAAAAAAGAATAAAAGAGCGAGTTCATATATATGTATATTTTAAATTGGTCGGGGTAGGGAAGGGGAAATGGAGAAGGGAGAGAATCGAACTCTTAGCCAACCAACTGAGTTACTAAGATTCTCCGAGAGCATGTTCATATTATTTCTCTGATTATAAAAAAAATTTTAATTTAATTTGTGTGAATTTGGATTTGTTAATGTAAAAAGCATATTGCTTTGAAGATAAAAAAAAACTTTTATCCCATAATTATTTTGGGATTTATTAATTTGAGCTTTTAATGACCATGATGGGAGTACATTTTTTCATTAATTTTTTTAATAGTTGACTTGATGAGGTGCATGTGAAAAAGGAAAGCTAATCACGTCTTCTCAGTCCTTTCATTTTTTGTTTAGTTAATTTTATGCTAAGATTTTATAATATCAAAATGGGTTATAAAATCACATGATTTGAGGGGTCATTTGATACACGAAATGGGATATACAATAATATTTTTGGATGGGATATTTTACTTTTTATATGGGATAGTAATTTTACTATTTTAATATAAATAGTGAAATAAAATCATTTATAATTAATTAATACTTCAAGTTAAATCTCAAAATTCTTATTCTTATTCTACCTATAGAATGATCCCTCAGTAATATTCTATCTGGCTGTGATTTTTACTGGTATTTATTGATTTACGTGAATTCAAAATTTAAATTATTCATCTTATTGAATTCATGTGTTCATTCTAGCGAACTCCACTTGTAATTGATATGCTTTTAGAATGATAAATTTTTGGGATAAAATCAGTATACATCTTATTTTTTTTCGATTTTATTTGTAAAATTTTATTAAATTTATTTTTGATGTTTGTTATCATGTTTCTAGAGAATGAGCATTGAACATAGAGCCATTAAAATTTTGAGTAGTTGCTTAGAGCCGTGACTCATTACGAATAACAGAATAGTTATTATTCTACCATAATCTTCATTGATAATATTCAAAAAGATTATAGTTACTAAGGAAATCAAGGTAGTTAACTCTTCAAATATTTAAATTCTATTTTTGGTAATATCCAAGTATAAAATTCTATAAACTATGAGTCCAAAGTTAATTTATCTAACAAACTTTTTCAAAATTTTTGTATCTTGACTAATTATCATTCCCAAAATTAAGGAATAGTCAAACTGTTAAAAGTAATCAATCTGCAATTGCCTTAACTTTTCCTTAATATAAGGGATTTGGAATTTTAATGTTTTGAAAACTTATATTGTTTCTTAAAATATTTTCTTTAACAAAGTGGACCCATATTACATTACAATTTGATCTATATGGTAGGTCCTATATATTTATATTTTACTATTTCTATAATAGACAAATATGCCATGTTGGTACACAAGTTATACAGATAATGACAACCTAGCTAGACCAAAAATAATATGACTAGAAGGGAACTAGTGGAAATGATTCAACTCTATTTTCTCTAGCTTAGTTTAGAAAGTGAAAATCCTGTCCTCAAAA
This sequence comes from Solanum aculeatissimum, assembly GCA_038996855.1. Classification (NCBI taxonomy): domain Eukaryota; kingdom Viridiplantae; phylum Streptophyta; class Magnoliopsida; order Solanales; family Solanaceae; genus Solanum; species Solanum aculeatissimum. The sequence goes on along the minus strand of JBCEWC010000507.1, from coordinate 8,329 downwards.
TTATTACTTTTTTTGACTGGACATTTCACTGCATCCATTTGGATTTTTATGATTTGAATGGACCTCTCTTTTGATCATATGATCCCTTGTGATTCATGAAACCAAATAATAATAATATTTTTTTAACAATTATGGTATATGAATAAGTTTTTTGTACACCTGAACTAATTTAACGAGGGATAGGTTAATTTATACTAAGAAGATGATTGTAGGTAGGTGAGTGATATTTTTTGTGTCAGTACTTCTCTTTGTAGGTAGGTGCTGTCTTTTGCAAACATGTTTTGAAACATGATTTTTCTTAAGCCAGGTTTTATTGGAAATAACCTTTCTAGTTTCTACTACCACTCTGCATCCTAGATCCACTTGTAAAATTATATCCAATATGTATTTGTTATAATATTTCCTACGAACACATGTACCGTTTATCAAATTTGTAAGAGCCAAAGGATCAATTATTCACACCTAAAATAGTGGCCTGAAAATAATGTCCCATAATAATTTAATTCTTGTCAAAATGCAATATTACCTACTGAACTAATCAGAATTATTGGGGTACAATAGTCTTTGGTTCTTGTTTCCCATGTTCATTGTTTTGCCTACAAAGTACAAGGATATATTTTGCCTACAAAGATGTGTCCTGTTTGTATGGGCCATAGTATTCAACTAATTTGTGGGTGAGTTTACTCTAATATTCTTGCATTATCTTTTCAATTTGCTCAATTGCCCATAATATTTTCAACTAAAATTATTTACCAAGATAGCCAATGCCTGTCCTAGTAGAAGATAGTAGATATTTCGTAGAATTAGTTGATATATGTGCACAGACTAATTTGGATATCGAAAATTCTTTTAACTACTATTTATTGATTCATTTACTTTGTTTGTCTTTATTTTATTGTCGTCGTTTTCCATTTAATCCTGCTTTGGTTACACTTTCTTTCTGGAAACAACTTTCTCTACCTCATAAAGGAAGCGATTAAGTACTCACACATTCTATCTTTTTCAGATTCCACTTAAAAAAATTACAATAACTATGGTATGAAAAGTCCATGATATTTTCTTCTTTTGTGGATATCCCACGAGCTTTTCTTTTTTCATTTTAATTAATCTAGTACAAGATGTAATGATGTTGCACTTGTGGAAAGCAACCAAACGAAGAGCCAAAAAGGAGAAGAGGACAGTAAAGTTGCGCCATGATATAGGGACAATGTTTCAAGGACCTACTTTTTTAATCTTGCTACGTTGCATGGGGAAACAATTAGGGGCATATTTGCTATCTTTAAAGAAGCATATTGGTCCCCTCTCCCATATGATAAGAGTTGAAACAAAGTTCTTTGTGGGCTGTCCGATAAAATTGGTAGCCTAAAACCAACTTTAATGGAAAATTTAAAAAAAAAAACTTATAAATCCATTATAGATAAAAGTTAGGTCGTGTTCTTCTTTAACTAAAGGTCTTGGATCCTAAAGTCCTTGCTTTTGTGGCTTGACCTCCAGGTTCTATGCGTCAGAGGTGGTGGTAGCGTTGGAGTACATTCACATGATGGGAATAGTTTACCGCGACTTGAAACCTGAAAATGTTTTGGTCCGATCAGATGGTCATATTATGCTCACAGACTTTGATCTCTCGCTAAAATGTGACACCTCCACATCAACACCAGCTCAAGTGATTTCAAGCCAAAATACACCTAATGGTGTACCTCAACAAAATGAGTACAAAATTGAACCACCAAAGTTCACAGCTTCTTCATGTATTCTCCCAAACTGTATAGTACCTGCAGTTTCATGCTTCCACCCGAAAAGAAAGCGCAAGAAGAAGCCAGGACATCTTGGTGGCCCTGAATTTGTAGCTGAACCAGTCGATGTTCGTTCCATGTCCTTCGTGGGAACTCACGAGTATTTGGCACCAGAGATTGTGTCAGGTGAAGGCCATGGTAGTGCAGTAGATTGGTGGACACTAGGGATATTCATATTTGAATTGTTATATGGAGTAACACCCTTTAAGGGTATAGACCATGAACTAACTCTAGCTAACATCGTTGCTCGAGCCCTCGAATTCCCTAAGGAACCAGCAATCCCAGCCCCAGTTAAAGACCTGATATCACAACTTCTTACTAAGGATCCCGCCCGAAGAATGGGATCAACTATGGGTGCCACTGCAATCAAACACCATCCATTCTTCCAAGGAGTCAATTGGGCACTTTTAAGATGTACATCACCACCATTCATTCCTCCTCCATTCAGTAAAGAATTTCTGTCTGATGGAAGTTGCCCTGATACCCCAATGGAATACTACTAGCCTATATTCCTCAGACTCTTCGAAAATGTTGTTGCATCCGTATCAAATCCGCAACATAGCTACTTAGCTAGTGTGAATAAAGACTCAAAAAGTCAAAAATTTTGGACCAGATAAGTTACAGCTACATTTCTTCTGGCTACAGAAAAGGAAGAAAGAATGGAAGAAGTCATTTCTAGTGGACTTTTCTTGGATCTTAATCAATATTGACCCACCAAAATGAATATGAGGCTATTGAAATACAACAAAGACAGTAGTTTTTGTTGTTGTTTGCTAGCCAATGCTCTATTGTACATTATTGTTATAGGTGGACAAAGGAATGAAGGTTCATTTTCTAAATCTTTTCTAAGTCAATGCCTTTGTCTGAAACATTGCATCCTGACAAAATACATTTAGACAATTGATACACAAGCAAAGGGTCTGGTAGCATGAAGGATTTGGTTGGGTGGTGGTTGGGTGTGTGGATGGTGAAGGGTCAAGTAGATGGGCCAACATCATGTTTTTGCCAATCTTGTTCTTTTCCTTGTGGAAAAGCATGATGTTTCCATGTGATTTGTTTATTTATTAGGATCTTGTAAGGTTGTAGGGTAGTAGCTAGTCATGGGTGCCTTGTGAATTTTATAAATAATTCTTATAGTAATATTAAATCTTTCTTCAGCTTGTACTGATTTTGTTATTGCAATAGATTCTTCTGATTGGATTTCAAATATCGATCCCCTACCCAAGAGGGATAACAGTATTATCCTCCCTAGATCTCACTTGTTATTTCGTGTTAGCCTACGCGTGATTCTGTATTAGGTATTATTATTTATACTGTGGCAATTATTTTGGTAAGATTAGTTTTGTTTATTATTGGTGGTTGATGTGCTTTCTTGATTTGATTTGGTAAATTGGTTTGTCTGATGATTATGATAATTATTTTGACTGTAATGAGGAAAGTGTAATCAACTTTTTAAATACTTTAAAAAGAAAAGAATAAAAAGGAGATAAAGCTCCTTTGGGGCAATTTAGACTAATTGTGATCATTATAGCTTTAATTAGAGAACAAACAAAACATATTTTATAGCTTCTAATTGGAATCTTAAGATGTGTGATTGAAAGTTATGATGACCATTAACTTGTTTATTAAGAAAATAACTAAATGTAATATATAATTAGAAATATTTACTATTTTTTATTTTGAACTTTTAAAATAAAGTTTGAACGGGAATCTTGGAGTAATTGGTAAATTAGTTGTCATGTGATTAGTAGATCACATGTCTAGTTTATTCTGCTTATAGGTTTTTGAGACGAGAGTTCCCAGGAAACAACCTCTCTATCTTTGTTAGATAATGATAAGGTCTGCGTACATTATACCCTCTCGAGACCCACTTGTGGGATTCCACTAGGTATGTTGTTGTTGTTGTTATGATTAGTAGGTCACAGATTCAAGCCTTGAAAACAAACTCTGGCAGAGATATAAAACAAGATAGACTCTTGTGATCGGACTTTTCCCTGGACCATGAACACATCAAAAGCTTTAGCGTGATGAACTTGTCCTCTTTTTTTTTTTTCAAAATAAAGCTTAGTATGATTTTTTATTTATTTACTAAAACGATACTTATTTTAAGACGGGAGAGTAATTAGAAATGGCCTACTACAATTGGGTCATTGTTTCCTACAAAAGGAATGAGACAAAATTGGAGAAAGGGATGGGATTTCAACCACTCCCAAATAGCTCCCACATCAATTGTGTGCCCATTGGATTATCACATAAATGGTCGGAGAATGGATTAAAATTTTATAATTAATGATTTATTGGTATGAGGGCGGATTATTCAATTTCTTTATCGAATAAATCGTTAACCCGTTAAAAGTTAATATACTTATATTTTTATTTTAGTTATATCAAACTCATTTAATATTTTACCATAATATATAAGGATAATTATATATTTTTCCTTTGTTAGTCCTAATTCCTAAATGAAAAACTTATTTATTTTTCTATAATTATATATGTTTTGCCTTATTCATTTTATGTAAGGGCAAGTATTAAAATGTTTTTAGTATTATTATTTTTTCTTTCACTACTCACTCCATTTAAAATAATGAAAAAGAAGTCACCATTTTTGTAAGGTGTGACTCATGTTCATCAGACAAAAGAGTACCATAGAGGTTAGAGGTTAATCGGTACACTATCCGATAACCATTCGTTGATTACTAATCCGTTACCGAACCAATCGATATCTTATAGGTTGACTAGCGGATTAGTAAATTTAAAAATCGATATCCAATAAACCTAATCGTTAAGTGAAATTATCCGTTTGATCCGCCCGATAAACAACCCTAAGTTTGACGATATGTTCTTGATAGGGGCCTCTAGTTTTTTTTATTCGAGTAGGGGTCTCATTTTTTCTCTTTTGTTTATGACTTTGACCAAATCATATTAAATATTATGTCTCTTCTGATATATTTCTTTGTGTTAATGATTTGTTATTGTTCAAAATTTATTTTCTTAATTTGTTCATCGTGTCATGTTATTTCCGTCACAACACACACTATCATCCACCGATATAAATATCACCAAATAACTCTATTTATCAATCTCGATAATTTGTACTCTTGTCTGATTTAATTTAATATTAAGTTAAAAATAAATGAAAATACAGATTGGTTTTAAAAATTTTATATCTAAAAACTTTAAATAAGAAAATAGCTATAGTTAATTAGTTAACATAGCTATAATTTGAATTAATTACGGTTCGTGACAACACATCTAGCTGTAATTACAGTTTTAATTTTATATAATTCGCGCGATTTATACAAACGTTGTGCGTGATTATACAAAGTTGCGTGAATCAAATTATATAGAGAAATATACAAACACTGTAAATTGTATAACAAATTATACAAATATTGTGTACGAATTATATAACAAAATATACAAACGCTATACAAAAACTGCGAATTGTATAGTGAATTATACAAACGTATATAAATGTTGTCTGAATTATACAAAAATTGCTATAACTATAGTTATGAAATATAATTACCCAAACTATAACTATGAATCATATTTCGGATATTTTTTATTTACTGGGTTGAATACCCTATCAGCCCATGAAATTGGGCTTTAGTTTTGAATTGATACCCAACTCAAAGAATATATTTATGAAATTTTGACATTTTTACTTAATTACTTAAAATAATATAATTAATTTATTGTAATTGTGTGTAATCATAATTAATATATACTTAAAACAGCCGTTTTGATTCTGGTTAGAGTTATGTATGTATCAACAATATAAGAATTTAATTTTATATATACTTAGTTATTTCTTCTTTATTGATATAATAAGTATACATAGATATCTTCTAATGTATACATGTATTGATTATGCGATATTGTAAATTAATAATCAAACATCGTATTTATTGTGTTGAATTTTGTAAATAGCTATTAATATGTTGCCAAACATGGTAATAATTATGCTGACTTTGTTACCTGAATAATTTATTATGCAATTATAATAAATCTAAATTTATTGCAAGCAGAATGAATGGGGCACTTTGGAAGGAGCAATTTGTTACCGATATAAAAACAGCATCTCAAACTACAAAATTTGTTACCGATATTGGAAAACAACAGCATCTCAAACTACAAAAATTTTAAACTAACATTTTAAGATTCATTTTTTCATCATACTGATATAAAAAAAGTTTCATTCAATAATATTTTTATTCTAGTTTTTTAATATCTAAATTTTTATTTTAAAATATCAAATTAATTTAACTTAACTTATCTTTAAAAATTAGTCAAATTGATTTTTGAAAAACACAATATGACAACTAAAAAGAGAGAGAGAGAGAAAAACAGTACGACTACAAAAAAGAGAAACTATAATCAAATTATACGAAACAACATATAATAACAAAAATTCAAGAATAAAAAATAAAAGTAATTTAAAAAATCATTACACATAAATCATTTATGTGTAAATGATTAAATGAATATATTTTAAAATTAAGAAACTAAGAGTAATATACATCACACTTGACGAACGCGATTTATGAGTAAATGATTAAATGAATAATTATTTTTTAATTTAAAAACTAAAAGTGGCATATATTACACATAAATCGCACTTTACGAATGCGATTTATGAATAAATGAGTAAATGGATGATTTTTTTTAATTAAAAACTAAAAGTGGCATACATTACACATAAATCGCACTTGACGAATGTAATTTATGAGTAACTGATTAAATGAATAATTATTTTTTAATTTAAAACTAAAAGTGGCATACATTACACATAAATCACACTTGACGAATGTGATTTATGAGTAAATGAATGATTTTTTTAACTTAAGAAACTAAGAGTGACATATCACACATAAATCGCACTTGACGAATGCGATTTATGAGTAAATGAATGATTTTTTAAACTAAAAACTAAGCGTGACATACATTATACATAAATCGCTCCACGAATACAATTTATTAGTAAATGGTTAAATAAATATTTTTAAAAATTAAGAAACTAAGAGTGGTATTACATTACACATAAATCGCACTTGACAAATGTGATTTATGAGTAAATGATTAAATGAATAATTTTTAACAAAAATTCATACATTACATTAATTAATTTATGTGGGATATATTACACACAATATATTACTATGAGTTAAGTTGCTCGTACTCTTCAAAAATATTTTATACATATATTGATTTTTTTAAAAATATACTATTTTTGAAGGATCTGACACGCACCTATCGACATTTTTGACGAGTTCGAGCAAAGACTATGAGAATGAACAAAGGATCCGAATTTCGGACCCGATAGTTTCGACCCGAGTTCTGAGTCAAATCGGCGGGGACTCACTTCTGCTACTTTTCAAACTCCAATTTTCCGGAACAAATCGGAGGGAGAAATGGAAGAAGCAGCTCAGAATGAGAACGGAAACCCGGCGGCGCCGGCGGCGGTGGTGGAGCAGACCGAAGAGGATACGGTGGTTATTGGACCGGGTCCAGCTCCTCGTGCTCGTGCGAAACGGCCTCTTCAATTTGAGCAAGCTTATCTCGATTCACTTCCTTCAGCTAACTTGTAAGTAGTACTATCAATATCATCTGTGGATATGTTTTATCTTCACAATGTTTGTTTTAGTGAACTTAGGGTTTATTATATTTGATGAGAACAGTGTGCTAATAATACTAAGGGTAAGAAAGAAGGTCCAATTACGACTACCAACCACTTCTCTTCTTGTCCACCACGGAGGCCACTTCAGTTATTGCACTATTTTGTTGTGTTTTTTTTTTCTTTCTTTTTCTGTACGTTGTGTACTGCTTCATTTTACGATATTTGTTGTTGTTACTGTTATTTAAGCTAGTGGGAACAACCTCTATCTTTTACGAGGTAATGGTAAGTTCTGCGTACTGACCTCACTTTATGGGATTACATTTTGTTGTTGTGTATTCGTAGAGTTTCGTTCTATCCTGCTTAAAGTACTGCAAAGAGTGAAAACAGGCTAGTCCCAGGAAAACAGTGTTGTATGTTAGTTTGCATAAATGGCTGCTCATGCCTACTAAGGTGTGGTCTTTGCTCTCCTTCTATATATAGGCTCCGAAGGAAGCCTTTGGAACCTTCAAAGTTGGTGGAAACCCCCCTAAATTTGGTGAGCTTTAGCCACCTCATGTACCCAAGAGCAAGTCCTTCTAGGTGTTTCTAGAATCTTCCTCAAATTACTAGTTTCTTCGATTTTCCTTTGGCCATCTTTCCTTGTTCTATATCGATCCCCTTTGATATTTTAATGTTCTTGAGTCTTCTTGGATCCATGACAACTTCCGCCATCTTCGGGAACATTCTAAAACTTCTCTCCGACAATGTAGTGTGTTTAGTGATCTTGGCATGCTTTTGACTTTACTTTTTCGTGGTCTATTGTGCTTTGTCCAATTTATTAGGCACATTTCCATGTTTTTTTCTTTTTTTTTAATTTGCACCGGGTGTCCGAGTCTCTTAGAGCCCCGACTAATCCCGGGGGTGCACAGGCCCT